>JAIGNY010002710.1:262500-275000 GCA_020152595.1 Chiridota heheva | reverse complement strand
ATATATATATATATATATATATATATATATATATATATATATATATATATATATATATATATATATATATATATATATATATATATATATATATATATATATATATATATATATATATATATATATATATATATATATATATATATATATATATATATATATATATATATATATATATATATATATATATATATATATAGCTCGGTACATGGTTATGGAGAATCTGCCAGTCAAAGACAGCTTTAAACTTAAACATCTCCTTAACGGAATAAGATATTGAAGTAGTTTCTTCACCATTTTCTTTCTACTAAAGTCCTCTATAAATTGACCACTAATCCTTTAATATAACTAATACAATCCGTTGTTTAACTTTTTGAAACCGTCTGAATTCGTCCTTGGTTCGTAGGTGACATTCAAGTATTCTGAAGGTTTAAGACCTGTTTATTGCAAGTTCACCAACAATTAGTTGTCATCCATAGGCCTATAATTTGGTAAAATAACTTTTATTAATGAACATTCCAAAACGTACATTTATATCTTGAGTATATCACAGCATCAACTAAATGTAACAGTGACTTTTAGTTTTTAAAATCATTCAAAACGGCTGTATAAACATCAATTCACGGCTAGGATCTTTACTACAACTATGATCGTTTTCGATGGTAATGAAAATTTTATCGCCCAAATGTTATCACAAATTTTCGTTTTATGTCTTTGCAAAGTCAACAAATCATGCGAAAATAATTTGATTTTTGTTGCATTTGTTCACATTTTACGACGTAATTTATGTGAATAGTTATCGTCTGTACAATATCTTTGATGAGATGTAAATAAATCGAAGCCTACACGTGTTAGGACAGGGAATTACACTAAGATAAAAAAAAAAGTCAAACATTTCTCCTGCTTGTTGTGATTTTGATATGAAGAAAGTAAGACTGACAAAGTTTATGTAACCATGTCTTCAGTGGCGGCGCCTGGATTTTGATGCCGGAGAGCAAGAAAGGGCAGCTTTGTCTCTTGTGGCGGAGGGGAGGGGGGGGAGGGTAGCAAACTTTGCCTATAATGTATAAATTAGACAAAATTATGTCGTCATACAACATTTTCTGGGAGAAAGTGGTGGCAAAGCGATCTCGTGGGGGGCAAATGATTCATATGTACAGGGATATACATAATGGAAACAAGTCAGACATGCATGCAGAATGAGCCGCCAAAATGGGCTCAATATTTTGTTGTGTTTTTTAAAGTAATTCTTTGTATTTTCTTACTTTACGCTTTTAAAATGAGGAAACTGTCTCTGAAATCCAGAATACGCTAAACCAGCTAGCTATGAAAATTGTGTCGCACTATCTAAAAGCATTCGATAGATTTGCATTGACTTAGAGAGAAATATGCAAATAAATGTGCAGACCTGTTAAAGAGGGAAGCTCGTCTCAGGAAAATACGGTAAAAATGGGGGGATACTATATTTTGACGTCACTTCCGGTTGTGGAGGCAAGATCCAATCCTCCGTCTGTTTGTACCACACAGTACAGCCAGACACTAGCATGTACGTTGTGTATGCAGAATTACATACACAGCGCATTACGTTACTGTGGCGAGAAACTTATTTGTTTTTTTCAATGCTTTTTTGTCAGAAAGCGAAAGTGAAATTTTAGTATTATGATACTACAATGATAGTCACCAAATGAAAATTACTGAGAAAAAAAAAAAAGAAGAAGATAAACGATTCTACCGGGGCTCGAACTCACGACATGAATAAAAAAAACGCTAATTGCGATCGCCGAAACCATCTAAGCTACCTCATATGATGACATTCGACGTTTTAAATGATTATATACCTTGTAATACGAGACAACAAATCGCGCAGCAAAATTTCAACCGATCAAAAAATTTGAAAGGAATTCTAAATATTGTGCACATATGACGATATCGCCTCTTTAAGCAAAAAGATATAAAGTGCTACATTTGTAACCAATTAGACGAGTGGGTGACTATATTTATGTTTTTTGATACACCTGAAATAATTTGTAACTTTTTATCTGCCCATTTACCTTTTCAGCCCTCAAAAACGCAGGTTTCCATAGTGGGGTCCTATAGTCTAAAAGTGATTAAATTAAACATGTGCAGTATAATCAGGCCCGTAGCCAGCACGGGACACGAGGGGCCGCCCCTCAGCCCCTTGCGAAGGTATTTGTGAAAAATCAAACGAAAAAATATAACACAAGAGTATATGGAGAATTTGTTAAGGTGGTACGTATACCCGTCACTTGTTAGAAGAAGTTCGGAAAGAGATAATGGAGCTAGTAGGAGAAATCTCTATTACCAATTAGTAACTTTTTCGGGAGACACACTTATCTTTTACTTTGTTTTAAACTTTCAGAACATTTGAAGGCCCCTTCTTGTGTCAATGTGAAGAAAGCCGCATACAATTCAACGTTTTGACTGGTAGAGCATATTGAAGAGAGAATCGTGCCTCAAGAAAATTGTTTGATCCGTCATCAATAAACGCTACAGAACGTCACTTCCGCGGCGGTAATTAAAAGGCTTGTCGGTGATTGTGGACAAATTTCGACCAATCGGAAGCGTTGGATTGTATAGCCTGTATTTTTAACTCCACGTCATCACGGTGCCTTACCTTTAACATACTGACACGGAAATCAAAAACTGAAGCGGAAGTGACGTCGCTGGTATGCAGCATGTAGATACACTGCAATTTTCTTGAGACGATATTCCCTATAACCTCAAAACAACAAAATAAGACTTCAAATGTAAACATGGTCTTTTAAAATGGGAACACATTCCTCTTGTATATAAGACTGACAATAGACACCAGTTTCCTACTATTGGGTCAGTAATTTGGAGGCATTTCATTTTGAAAGGGGCACTTTTGTAATATATATATATATATATATATATATATATATATATATATATATATATATATATATATATATATATATATTAATATATATATATTAATATATATACATTAATATATATATTAATATATATATATATATATATATATATATATATATATATGTGTGTATGTATGTATAAATATTATGTATATATATATATATATATATATATATATATATATATATATATATATATATATATATATATATATATATATATATATACATATATATATATATATATATATATATATATATATATGTATATATATATATATATATATATATATATATATATATATATATATATATATAATATATATATATATATATATATATATATATATATATTTATTCAAGTGTGCACATTCTACCATATCTTACACCTTTGACAGTAATTGAGAATCACTTTCCATTTAAAGAAGGGCACTTTTGTCATTTTCAGAAGAGAGTGTGTGTGTGGTGGGGGGGTGGGGCGTGCCCCAACTTCTTCCGGTTCGTACACATATGCCAACTACCTCCCATATGAAATCTTGCAAGCTGAATCCACTCTTTGAAGAGAACAAAACACACCTTTTCTATCATTTTGCTACAATATAATCATTTAAAAAAAGTGTTGACTGAAACGCTCATGATAGCTATCCTAAACCTATCATAAAACGATAAATAAAAAAAAAGACTTGTAATTTAGATTATTTTGTTGAGATATCTTCACAATCACGTGACACCATGCTCTATTTGTATGTGCGGGGTGGTACTTTTTTTTTTTTTTTTTACCTTCGTGATCCGTAAACATCAGGAAAGAATCATTCGCTCAGGTTGTTGAAAACAAGATGAAGGCAATCTAATGAATTTTCATTTCCCTACGTGATTAACATGTAAACTTGAAATTGCCAGTCTGTTTATCTATGTCAACGCTTGGTCTCAGTATGATATACCACCATGTTTAAAAGGTAAGACCAGAATTAAATTCCGGTAGCTGGGTTTCCTGCATGTCTGTCCGTGCCACATCGTGTGTGGCAGTCAATGGGTCTTGCCAGAATTTATGAGACGTTGATGAAGTTCGTCAATTTTTTATATCTGTAAATGTTTTTGCACAATGTCAGAACACTTAGCATGAACGCGTAAATAATTCTACTTATAACAGAACAATCTTGACAGAAATATTTTCTACCGAGTATGAGTGAATAAATAAAAGACGCTTGTAATTTTTGATCCCAAACGGTAAGAAACATTATTTTACTCGTATCTGGTGTTTATAACACGCCGATAACATATATTTCTTTTGGACGTAAAAGTAATGACAGCAGACAGGTGCTGGTATCTATAAGCAAAAGTGCACGGTATGTCTTGTTATTCATAAGAGTTTAACATAATACACATATTACTACTTTTTTCACTCGCATTATTTGCCTATTCCATATAAGGTATCGTTAAAGCTAAACAACCAACGTAGGATCATAAGTCTCCTTCACAAAGTGCGGGAAGGGGGACATGGGGCCCGACATTTCCTTCGCAAATTAGGTGGCAGTGTTTTTCAAAACCTTATGTATTTCTAATTTATGTCATTAAGTGTGTGTGTTCAGGTGTTGGGGGAGGGGAAGTCCCACTAGCCCTGTTCCCATGAGTAACGGCCCTGAACCTCCAACCTATAATTCTGATATTCTGAATTACGATCATTTTAGGCCCATTTTACACTGTAATTCAACTGTTTAAATGAAGTGCTGTTTAAGAGTGGTTGTGTAACGTATTTTAACCAGCACCGTATAATTATTATCAAGTTGGGTAAAATATGGCTTGTGGAAAATGTAATTGTTTATTGTAAATGAATATAAATTGCCGCCAATTCGGTGTTTTAAACAACTGTTGTGTAAAAAAAAATCCAACACGTGGTTTAAAAGACCCAATCAACGATCGGTAAAGTTTAGGTGATTATGCATTATGCGCGCGTTACATCTGTACATATATGCCTAGTACTTGAATACTGACTTGCGAAATGGAAAATAGACTACGGGAGTGGGGTCTGGAGCAGCAGTTCATTAACAATTTCAAGGGTAAATGGACAATTCTTAAATCGCTGTGGTTATTAAATATGACTAATAAATTGGGATGTGATTTTAATTAATTAAAAGTTAAGATGAAGATGGAACCATCTGCATTGCACTGCACAGATAAATGTAGGGCCTAACGTTAGGCCTATAAGGCTATAGTATGCACATAGGCCCAGGCCTAGGCCCTAGTCAGATTTATTAATATCCCAAGTCCATTTTAACTTCGCGGGTGACTGAAATCACAGCCAGTTTATTATAAAAGTCATATTTGATAACCGAAGCGATTAAAATATTGTCCACTTACCCTTGAAATTGTTAATAAACTGTTGATCTCGAATTTTAAACACATTGTTCCTCTTATTGCTTAGCGTACCGCATCTTGACCCCATGAAATCCCCCTCCCTAATAATACAATGTTTACACAACTGGGTTGGGTAAGCAACAAAAGTGAACACATGTTGTGTAAAATGTTATACACAACTGGATTGGGTAAACAACAAAAGTGAACACATGTTGTGTAAAATGTTATACACAACTGGATTGGGTAAACAACAAAAGTGAACAAATGTTGTGTAAAATGTTATACACAACTGGATTGGGTAAACAACAAAAGTGAACACATGTTGTGTAAAATGTTATACACAACTGGGCTGGGTAAACAACAAAAGTGAACACATGTTGTGTAAAATGTTTTCTACAACTTGGTTAAATTTGTTTTTAAACAACTATTGTGTATTGTATAAAAAGTACACAACTGCTGTTAAGAAACTTACTGTGTATTCTTTTACACAACAGCTGCTAGGTTCGTATAAACAAGAGTTGTGTCAGATTTTTAAACAGTAATTTAAAATTTTACACAACCGAAATAATTGCGATAGGTGTCCATTATAATCATAACGTGATAACGAGAAACACCTGTGTAGGAAATGAAATTCTTGGCTGTATTTTACATCAAACATTTGTTAAAATCGAATATTTTGTTCATTCTTATACCAGGGAGGTATGAAGACATGCGTCCTTGCGTATACAAACACCTTACACCGTATACACGGAGCAACAGGCAGAATATACTTTACGAATAAAACTGGTATAGGGAATCCACTCAAGAACCCTATTGCAAACACTGCAAATATTAATCAGTAAAAACACTTAGGCCTAAAGTCCTATATACGAGACGAAATTGTGACTAATTTAGGCCTGAAGAACTTCAAACTTGAATGTTATAAACTTAAATAATGTTACATACGGAAGTATATTGTCATATAACTTTATTACAACGTTTTTTTAAATATCTTTTTATTTCTTATAACAGGAGTGTAGCCTGGTAGTTAGTCAGATAATATCCTGACCGTATAGTTTAGGCTAAAGCCACTACAATTTCAAAGTCAACATTGATAAGTTTTACTAACTCTGGGCGTCTTTCATCTTTTATAATAACTATTATTACTTTTTGAGTTTTTTTGGGCTTTTTTGATAATTTCTTAGCCCGTAATCTTGTTATGTTACATGGCTGCTATACACGTAATTGATGCCTACTGACATGACTGAATGCGGCGTTTATCTCACTAGGTTGTAGCCACCCATTTGGGTTGAGGAAAGTGTCGTTGAAGCACAACAATTGCTGCAGCGTAATTTCTTCTCAAACATTGTGTCAAAATAGCGGTCTTTAAACTGTTCGGAGGCTAAATTTTACTGAAGAGCAGACGAAAGGGCATTGCCTCAAAATCTGGCATCTTCAACACAATTTATTGCCTGCATTTTATCAAAAATTTTGGACCTTTTAATCAAATTTCTGAACCTTTTAGCCAAAATACTGGATCTTAAAACATGATGCCCTTCACTTTTTGTACTGTTACAGTAGTGCCTACAGCCATCAAGGAGCGATATCACCGTATTATAAACAATACAGAGCACTAAACAAATACTTCTAGGATGTTCAAGAACTGTTTAAATAATTTTAATAAGAGTGATAAAAAATAAGTTAATTTGCCGTTTTTAAATTCTTAAGAGATCTTTGATTTATTATATTAACGTACCTTTAGATAAAATATTTATGCCAATTATTATCATTTTAGTTTTATTTCAAAAAAACTTGTAAAAATACCATCATCTGTATTTTGATATGTTCACCACGCCGTTTTCGAAATCTTAGTATGAAACCTGCATTTTGAAAATTCAAATGTTTTTCAACACAATGATTTTTAATATTTCTCTAAATTAGAAACAAAAATTGAACATGATGTCAGTAAATAATGACATCACTACGATGTTTTATTTTAAGATGAGATTTCCCTTTGATGAAGGTTTGCAATGTATGACATGACTACGATGTATTTTGAGATGAGATCGCCCCCTTTAAAGGTTTGAAATTTCAGGCTTTAATTTTCCCATTTTTATGCAAATTTGTGAGGTAATATAGACAGGATAAAACGACTATATTTTTGTTAATCCCTTGTTTTGTTAACTGGCAAATATCTTTTATCATAATTCTATGAAGTGATGCGTCAAACATTTTTTGAGTCTTTTCATCGCCACTCGAAATAGCAGGAATCGATTTTCCCATAAGTTTCAGTGATTGAAATTCCTGAACGATATCTAAATTTCACATGTTGTTTTTAAGTTGTTCGCCCGGCGAACAAATGAAGCATTACAAAAATGATCTGCTTGTCAGATTGGAATACTTTTCTACAAACTATAGCAATATGTCCCTAGCCTCGCTACATTTGCTTAATTTGGGTTAGGACTTGTTACCAGGCCCGTAGCTAGGACTTTTCGCAATGGGGAGCAAACAATTAACGAGAGGGCATTTGGGCAGATTCTCCACATACCCTTGTCTTATATTTTTCGTTCATACCTCCGCAAGGGGTCACGGCCCGGTGCTACCTGTTTTGAACGGAGATTTGAAAATGGAGAAATGCGTAAACTACACACATCATTTTCTCTACTTCCCCCGACGAGGTGACAAGAAATATCCGATATACATCCATCCTCCCCGCCTGCTTTTATCCCCGCTCAAAGGGTTTGTTATTAGCTGAAAAGTAGCAAATTGAAAGAATACGAATTTACATCGCACCAAACTAATACCGCTTCTCTTACAACCTTAAAACAACCATCCGGTTCACGCTTCCGATCTAGACATCTCCCAATCGGGATATTTCTTGTCATTATAACCCACAATGCATCTTTCCAAAGTCAAATCTCTCTAAAGAAATACATAACGGTAAAATAGGTTTAAGCCAAAGGTAGGAAAAATGCATGCGAACTATTCAAATTTTATTGGTGTAATAGAACGATACAATTATTTTCACCAGCGCAAATTTGACTTTTACCAGGGAATTACAACGTAATCATTCAAAATAAATTTCAATATTTTTTGAAAAGCAGACGTTAATATTTTATCACCAGCAAAAGCTCACATTATTTAGAAATATTGATTCCAATATAATTCCCAAAGTATACAATTTTAGAAATACAGAACTTGACAAGCAAAAACAAATTAACGGCTAAACTTGTTAGCAACAAATTTAAATTATGGTCACTGCGCATGACTCGAGATCTCCCAATCGGGAGCGAGAACTGGGCTGACAACTGAGACCAGCAACAAACAACAACGAATTACATCCACAAGTATACTGTTTATAATCAAGATACACATACCTCTGAAGTCTCAAAATGACATTAGTTAGTTGTTTTAAAACAGCTGTATATGCCTTTTTGGAAATAACTGCTTGAACCTTGAATTTCATATTTATCCAGTAAATATTGATTTTTATTAAAAAACCTTTTTCTTTTTTTTACAAAGTTGTAGATGTGAATGAAAATTAACTGTCAATCTCTTTCACGTACAAGGTTAATCAAGAATTGCGCACACTGCCGCTGGATATGTTTTATCCCTTTTCTGTAATTTCATCAGTGTCACCGTGTTTACATATATCTTCTAATTGGAGCCTTATATCAGTAAGGACAATTATTGTGACGTGTTGAACCTTGAAGTTGGCAATTCCTATCTTATATACGCAAGACTGACACATGAACTAGTTTAAGCCAACGCTAGAGATTCTTTCTGACAGTCTGACTATTGTGTTTTTCAAGTCGAAGAGTTGGTTATAATTGGCCTTCTCTTTGGCAAATTGGATATCTGGAGCTATCATGTGTTAAGTAGAAATAGTTCCTGGTGGTGTCTTAGAATATCTGAGCAAGAACCAGAAAGTTTCTTACTTTCCGAGAAAAATAGTTAGACCCGGCAGCCATGGGTGATAAGAAAACAAAAAAGGGTTAATGTAAGGGATATCTGTGCTAGTGTAAGTTGATTTTATGTTAGAAATCACTAATCACATTACGAATTATACTACCTTGGTCACGTTCGCCAGTTTGTGTATGGAGTAAATATAAGCCAAGATGTTTCAAACGAATTACAGCTGGTTCAAAAAATATCACTCTCTGCATAGTTTGTGTGCACGTTTCCAAGTTATTGAACTTAATTGAACTTAATATTCCACCGCTGCCACCAGTAAACAGGCGTAAATGGAAATTTCCATAGGTGTAGAAAGCGGGGAGGGGCAGGGATTTCCTCTGAGCGCATTTCACCTTTCCGGTTGCAAACTTTCTGCCCTATTGGGTAGTGAAATTGTTATATTATGGTATAGTTTTCCGAAAATTAACCAAAATTTCCCAACAACTGGCCAAAATTTACCGACAACATAAGAAATATTCCCGAAAATAAAGGAAATGTTTCAAAAATGAAGGAAATTTCTTAGAAGTTGAAGGGTGTTCCCTGATTAGCAGCAACTCTTGATGGAAACTTTATTTACAAGTGCAATTTTTGCACTTGTCATAGGGATTTTTGTTTTGCCCCTTTCCCTCCGAGAGGTGACCCTATCCTACGCCCCTGGTGACTTTTAATATCATTTTATTCGAATTTGACTTTGACTATGCCTTGAGAACGTCGCGAGGTATCGTACATGATTTGAAAGGGGCAAATACTGTGTCACAGTATTTGCCGTTTTCACATCGTATTTTCATTCATAGGCCTATATATTAATGAGACATGATTTGGTTGTACTGATTTCTATTGCGACGTTTCCAAACGGTACAAATAGGTACATACTCTTTTATCTGTTTATCTTGGACTATTCTGGTCATGGTTCAATTGTTCAAAGAGCGCCTTTCTTTCAGTCTAGTGAAATTACCTTTCAAATCTGAATCGGCAATGGCCGAAATTTAAGTGTTCATAATGGACCAATCATATACTGGGGGAATCTTTCGACTAATCAAATGCTGCATGGGGAATTATTGGTCATCTGGCCACAATTCATGGGACCAAGCGTATGAAAGGAAAATACATTCAAAAACTCATTATACACGCGTTATACTTGAAAGTATATAATACACGCACGCAATGTAGTTTACAAGAGTTCTTCTAGCAACTGCAGCTGATTAATTGGCTAACAAAGAAAACTTCCCCAGCAGTTGATTGGTCGAAGTACTGAAGAAATCACGTTGAGCTAAACAGCTAATCTCAGTTTGAAAAGGTCTATAACCTATAGATGTGATTATACTATCTGACGAAATTGGGGATAATATTTGTAGGTAGTAAACGTATTCAATGAATTTTGTATTTATATTGGTTAGGGAAATGAGTGTGTACCGTCACACTGTGCGTATACAGAACATTTACAATTTGCATAATTTATTCATGTATTCATATAAATATATACAATATGTGCATTATTTTCAAGTGGATCTTGCATGGAGTACATATATACCATATTTTTTACACTGGACATATCAAACCAACTCCTAACATGTTTAAAACTCGATAACTTGTGGAAGAAGATATTATCTATTAGTGTCCTCATAGTTTGTCGTTTGTTTATCGTGCGAACAAGCACGATGAACAAGCTAGGTCCAGTAGCGCATGTAGGGTCACCTTTCGGAGGGACAAGAATTCCCACGAAAAATCCCGGTTACAAACGAAGAAATGACACTTAGTCAGGTAAATCAAGTTTTCATCAAAAATTGCTGCTCATGGGGAAAATCTTCTTTAAGTTTCATAAAATATTTTCCACAGTCCGTTTTGTACCCCCGATCGGGAGAACAGTTTTGTTCTCCCGACCGGGGGATCTTTTACAGAAGTATCCCACAATGCATCCATCCAAATTCAAAGTTTGTATAGGAATAACATAAGAATCAGACAGATTTTGAGCGCGGGAAACTCAACCACTGCGAAGGGTTCAAATTTGTCTTCACGATTTGAAATAATGGCATATGAATTATCTTTTCACCGTGCGGTTTTGGAGAAATTTGAAGAAAATTGATGAATTATCAGTATGTGTTACTATTTTATATGCAGCCGCGTTTTAACAAGGTTTTCTGAAATTATGAGAAATAACTTGGGGATTTGTGAAAAATATTTAGTAATAACTGCATGATAGTAACGAAGTTGTTTTACTTTCGTGAAATTAAAAATGAATAAAGCAAACTTTGTTACAAACCTTCAATAAAATGACTGATAAAAATGGCGGCTTCCATATATCACTGTAAGCTCAGTGCGCATGCTTGAGTCTCCCGATCGGGGACTTATTGAGTGACCCTGAGCGGCGCTACGAACCGAACGTTAACACAAATTTCTTTCAGATTGTTAAAAGTTCCTTCATTTATACCAAATTCTTCTGGTACTACATTTTCATTAAAGTTTTCCAAACTTTCCTTCAGTTTTACAAATTTCAATTTAATTTTATCATTTGGCTTAAACAATTTTACCTTCCAACCTGAAATGTGGCATCCTCTCAGGGCGCACTTTTTTCCCGTCCCCGCTTCCTACGCCAAACCTAATCGAAGTACATTCACACGTCTTAAAAATGTTATTTATTTCATAAATTCTGCAGAACTACGCAAAATAATCCAAGTTCACCTGGGTTAGCATTGTTTCAAATTATCTGCTTATGTGTAATGTTTACATCCTTTATCAAAACTTTTAACCTAAAAACTGCTGGAACAAAATCCAGTCATGAATGCGTTGCTGAAGTATCAATCATGATAACTATAAAAAATAAATTCCCACCAGGTTTTTAGTCTTCTTGTAACACAGCTCCATTAACCTTTTAAACTGGTGACTGGTAAAATTTTGATGAGCTTATATAGAAATAAACTTTATGTATGTATATATGTCTATTTCAATAAACACTCAACTTTATCGAATGTAACGAAATTATCTTCTTCTTCTTTATTTTCTTCGTCGTCGTCGTCGTCGTTTTCTTCGTCGTCGTTTTCTTTTTCTTCTTCGTTGCCGTCGTTTTCTTCTTCTTCGTCGTTGTTGTCGTTTTCTTCTTCTTCTTCTTCTTCGCCGTCGTCGTTTTCTTCTTCTTCTTGTTCAAGCGCCATTCAACCATTGCGACTTCTCACAACAGCTAAATGGGAGAGCTAACAGGAGCTGCAAATAACGTACTTCCGCTTTGATGTTCTGCGTATCTGTCTGCAAAGTGCATCCATTTTCCTCTCAAGTACCACATCATACTGTCATACAGTT
>JAIGNY010002710.1:57500-257500 GCA_020152595.1 Chiridota heheva | reverse complement strand
CGCAGGCGACGACCCCGTATTGTAAGCAACTTATGGAAGCCGCCATTTTGTGATATTTCCCATGATCCTATCCTAACGTTAAAGCCTATTTTAAAATTTGAAATACGTATGGGAAAAATATCTTTGCAAGGGAAAACTTAAAGCTCATGAAAATACCTTCATTACTGTCATGGCTACAGCTTTTCCAAAAATTCGATTCGAAATATATTCATATAAATACGATAACTGGCTTTCAAAAGCATCTATTTCCCACTTTAGTTGCGATATCATCTGATTACAATTTTCTATTACCTTAAAAAAAGTTGGAAAACAAAGACTCTCCCATGACTGCGCATGCTTATCTACAAATATGTCCAACCGATCAAAAAATTGTCGATGTTGTTTCGTAAATGGAAATTGGACGATCATTGAAATTGGACTTTTTATTCATTGAATAAAAAGAAAATACGATCAATACCGGATTGCATACTTAGATTTAAAGACAAATATTTACATAATTTTAATATAAATCAGCTTCTTACCCATCGTGGATAAATTTTAGCCTATACAAAAGCATGTATTGTAGGATACTAGAATCTTAGACTTTGTTGGTACTTTAGGCACATGCCAAGGAAAGTAAGTCACATTGACTTGTTTTTAGTGTGGACCCAATGAATTTTGCCATGATGGAAAGTGGATGTACAGATGAACACAGGGTTAGCGCCCTCCTCTTTCCAAGAAGTCTTCAAAACCAGGCAGGAGGTGAAACTCCTACTATCGGGACCGACGGCTTTACGTCCCCTCCGAAAGATGGTGACCGCCATCTAACCATTGGCCGCTTTTCCTAAAGGTCGGATGGGGGTAGGGTGTAATGCAGAAGACAGAACTCTGCGCTTGATGTCAGCGTATATCGTTCTGCATATCTGTGGAAACATCGCTCGTTAAATCGCCGTTGGACTCGAACCTGGGACCTCCAGTAGTATGTCAGTCGTACGCTCAGTCGACTGCGCTACCTGCTGACCTGCCTCCCTTCGGTTGGCCATGAGACTTTGGCAAAGATATTTGAGGTTGGAAATGTCGATTGGGAGTGAATAAACACCTGGGTCACGTCATTGAAAATGTAACTAATAATTTAGATATAATCTCAGGTGTTATACGTGACACCTTAAGATCGGCCATTTCAAATATACTTCAATTCAAATAAAATGCAATCCTCGTGTACATCAATTAAAGGAACGGTCCCAACAATAACCCTACAAGTGAATGCAGCCGTACTGGCAACGTCACTTCCGTTTTTCAATGTTCCTTATAAGGATGTTTCAACTGACGTCATGATGTCACATGACTTTGTTTACATTGCCATTTTGTAGGACAGCCTGTCGTCTGCTGTACACGTTTGCATGTTGTTGTATACGATTACTTTTGTAAGCAGTATGCTGGAATTTTGCTGTGCTGTTGGTTGCACCAACTAATAACTTAGAATCCACTGATTAAAAATACTTGAAGTTTTGGAAGGGTATTTTTTTCTTTAGAATATCATTTTATATTAAAAAAATAATTCATCTGGCCAGTTCATTTTAACCAGCGCGTGTTTATATGCCCATCACCTGTTTTATATGCTCAGCGCGTGTTTTCATCACCTGCGCGTGCTAGCGCGTTTTAGATCGAGTCTATTTTGTTTTACGTGTGATGCAACTGAGCTGTGTGAAGATCAGACGCGTGGAACACTCAACGCGCAAAGCCATGCCCTGCAAAATGGCTTCTAGTTGAGTTAGAGTCATGTGATGAAATCCCTTTATTGATTGTGAGAAATCTGTGATGATATCGATAACTTATGAAGGTTCATAATGTTGGTTCAATGGCCGTGTGATCGATAACATGGTAGATTTCTCGCGATCAATAGTGAAAATTAAAAATCGGAAGTAATGTAACCAGCACGGCGGCGTTAAACACTGAATGTATTTATGGGACAATACCTTCCATTTAACTGAATAAAGAGATGCAGTTTAATGCGTATAATTTCAAATAAAGCTGTGTTGAATGTTATTGTGTGTTATAGTAAAACAGGAAGTATAAAATTACAGGATTATTTTTGATTATTATTTTGATACCGTGAAAAAGCTATAAAAGTCAGTTTGCAGAATAGTTACAAGACTACAAAACCAGTATATTGGCGACACCTTATAAATTAAAGAAAAACAAGTTTTGTGGACAGAGAAGAATCAACAAAGCTCAGATATTTTGGAAACTTGAAGCAAGTGACACACTCAGTACCCAATACTCATGGACGTAGGAGCTTAAATTCATCTAAGGGAGGGGGGGGGGAAGGGAAATTGGTCGAATCTCAAATTTCTAGGCGCACAAAATTGGCAAAATGAAGCCCTGGTAAAATACACTATTTGCAGTACAAAAGTTTCTTGTTTTGTATTTTTGCCAGAATTTCTTTAAAACCTTTGCCCGAAAATAATCTTATTATTTTTAATTGCCTCCCCTTCCTGATTCCCGCCCCCTACGCCTATGCCATACTTATACTTGAAGCCAAGATACACGTCACCAGACCTATAAGTGAACCACCCAAAAGATGGGCAGGCTGTGTTAAGACGGACATGCAATCTCAAGGCATCAACTCTCTATGATAGCAGAAAGGAAAGACAGGACATTTTGGAGGAAACTAAAAATCAGTCCAGGAGAATACCTATTAATAGAAACATTTATAACACATGAGAATATTGAAGTCACGCAGCCATATTGTTCAGATGTTGCCATGAAATGTCATAGTTTTTAGTTTATGTACTTGAAATATTAAAAATTATTGTGTTGTAAAACATTTCAATTTTCAAAATGGCCGTTTCGCGCCTAAAAGCCTACCTCTATAGTCTATAGTTTCTAATATTTCGAAAACGGTGTGGTGATCAAAACAAATGAGAGTGGAAAAGTTGTAGCCATGACAGTAATGAAGGTATTTGCATGAGTTTTAAGTTTCCCCTAGCAAAAATATTTTTCCCAGACGCATTTCAAATTTGAAATATGTAACATTGCATAAGGCTTTAACGTTTGGATAGCAAAGGATCATGGGAAATATAGCAAAATGTTCCCATTTTTAGGAACATTTATGTTCCCAATAATAGACATGCTGTCGGACTAATTGTGGAGAAGCCAGCTCATGGGACATGAAGGCATAAACTGTTCATTTTAAGGAAGAATGTTATTTTTCTTCTGAACTTTATTTGATACAGTTTTTGTAAGGTTTTAATTCACAAAGTGAATCGTTATCCAACTGAAACTAAAGAATGATTTTCATCCTAATGTACTTGTCATATTCTTATTATTTCTGTTTATTGCCTTTTAAGAAAACTGACTGATTACATCATCACCTGACCTATAGTTTGGCCCAAGCTATTACCCCCGTATGGTTTTATTACTTCATATTCGTCTTTTAGGATCACGAAAATCGTCATAACATTAAATGATGTACACAAATACAATTGCTCCGTAAAATCCACCATGCACATTAAGTTCAAAGTCATTCTTTCGATTACTACTTCTAACATCGAAACGGATCCAAATTGTTAAATTAATGTGACTGCCTAAGAGAGTTTACAAAGGTTCAGTTTCAAGGTTGAATTTTGTATCCAGCCAGGACTGAATCCTGTCCGTAAGAATATGCTGTGGATTCTTCATCAATAACATGATAGACGGACTTATCCATATGATGGATTCATGCTCCATTGCAAAAGCGCGGATCGGTGCGCTGTTGAAAGTCGTCGCAAAGTCATTGCTCATGACGTCGACAACAACTCTGACTTTTTCTGTGTCAAGCGGGTCAGATGTCAAGCAGTTGAAATGTTGTTCGTCTTTATCCAACATTAACCTAAAGTGCGAGAGAAAACAACGAATTGGAGATAAATACTTTATGGCTGTAGTATAATTGAAGAGTATCTGGCTTTTCACTACAAATTCATGGTATTACATTTCTATATGCAAATCATATACGTTTAAAACTGAAAGTTAACTTCTTTACCTGTATTGTCTATAACTGTGTGGTATGTACATTTACAATGTCGTTTATTCTGTCAGGAGAAGTAATTGATATACATAGCAATAAAGTTTGTGGAAATACGATAGAATATACTCTTCAAAATGTTAATAAAGTGTGACGGAAAGATTCTTTTACTTCTTTAATATTTACTAACAAGAAGCAACAACTTGAGCTTAATTGGAAGAATACAGTCTGCCAGATAGCAAGATATGGCGGTCCGCTAGCCAGCACAGTGGAAATGTGCCACCGACGGACTGATGGTCCTTGGCCAGAGGACCGCCGACTTGGCCGCTGTGGGCCCGACAGAGGATCGCCAATAATTTGCTTACTGGGGAAAATATTTTAAAAACCATGAAAGTAGCCATAAAAATTATTACAATCGGTTACAAATAGACAATTTTACATCATTTTAAAATTTAGAGCCCTATTATAACAAATTCCGCAAATTCTATTGATAAGGAAAACTATGAGTTTCAAAAGTCTAATGATTTTCAGTGAAATTTATGACAGATTCTTAAAGAATTACATTAAAGAACTTCGACTGTCATCTCTTTCATCCATCACAACGTTTGCATTCATTCTTCAAAGTTTGATTCGTCGTAACTCAGAAAGTACAGGCACTACCGTCGTAATTTAAAGACCAATCTGTTCAGAATTTAAAGCTCTTTCAGATTAATATAAAATGTTTACTTATCTATTTACCTTTGGGCCTTTTTCTAAATACTCACATCCACACATATCAACCTACAATTTGACCCACCTAGCTGATTGTATTCTATCTTCGAGTGTTTTGTGTTGCTTAACACAGCTGACCTGCGACCCTAGCTTCCATCCATCAGAAGGGTGGGCCTCGGAGGTATACACAAATACAAAGTCCACTTTGTTCTTGTAGGTTTCGAGAAGGTTATTCATTCCATCGGTTAGGACACACACCTACAGATGTAATAATAAACAACAAATTAAGGCCATACGTTTGTTTTATATTTGAAATCAATTAATCTGTCTGAGTTAGATGATTGACAGCATTTTCAACCAATCACCGCATGAATTTGCCTAGCAATAAATCTGCGTAGCTAAGTGGGAAGGAGGGGGACATCCTACGCGGTACTGGTAGAGTACAGCTAGCTAGCGGCGCGCGCTCATGTAGTCAATGCAATTTACTGTACAAAACAAATTTCTGCACACACAGACTGAGTGACGGCAAAACGGTGAGAGAAAAAAATAAATACTTGCGCTTACGGGCCAGCTGCGGGCTTTGTAAATCTGATTGCTGTTACCCAGAACACTTAGCAAACTAAATTTTGTTTATCCATTTTGCTAAAAACTCAGGAGAAGTGCCATAAATGGACCAAAGCTTGCCGCAGGCCTTACGAACATCTAAATGTCAATGGATTGGTAATGCACGATTGCGGATTTGAGGATTGTTTGCTCCACTTAGTTACAGGTGGGTTTGGTTTATTTCGTAACTCAGAGACGTTAATTCTCTGACGTCCGAATTTGCTGCCAACGAAATTACATGAAGGTAACTGCACTGTGTTGTTAGTTTATCTGAATCATATTAGATCCTCGGTTAGATAGGAATATAATTAATGTCTCCGAGTTACGAAATAAGCCACACCCACCATAGCAACTCGGTAACTAGGTGGGGGTGACTAAGTGGGGGTAAGTAGGTAAGCGCAATTTTTGTTCACCATTTTGCCGTCACTCAGTCTGTGTGTGCAGAAATTTGTTTTGTACAATAAATTGCATTGACTACATGAGCAAGCGCCGCTAGCTAGTTGTACTGCACCAGTACCGCGTAGGATGTTTGCTCTATTCAGTTACGCAGATTTTGTTGCTAGGCAAATTCATGCGGTGGTTGGGTAACAAAGCTGTCAATCATCTAACTCAGACAGGTTAATTATAGATGATCTAGATTTCTTGCTTAACGGAAAATCGTTCCACAGTTTTGAATAACACATACAGATTGATATCGTTTTAAATTCTCTTCAGCTGTTGTAAAAAGTAAAATGTTCTCCTAGTTTAAATTTGCTTTACAACTGTTTAATCTGAATAGGTGAAATATATTCACAGTAACTTGATGATACATTATTTACGACATTGTATTTTATTTCATTTTATTCTAGCATTCC
This sequence comes from Chiridota heheva, assembly GCA_020152595.1. Classification (NCBI taxonomy): domain Eukaryota; kingdom Metazoa; phylum Echinodermata; class Holothuroidea; order Apodida; family Chiridotidae; genus Chiridota; species Chiridota heheva. Next base: position 251,350 of record JAIGNY010002710.1, on the reverse strand, counting down.
TCTCGCTTGGTATACGGAATGACTATTTAATGTCGCATAAACCTCCTTTATTCCTATTAAAAATTCTAAACACATCAAATTTTGTAGCAACCTATATACTTCTGATATTCACACAAAATCATACAATCTTATGATCTGATTAAATCATACAAACATATATTCGGATAAACATGTAAACAGTGTCTATAGATGTACACTGACATATATTATTAACTTCCATTGATAAACAAAGATATGAGCAGAAAAATAGATACATTTCTACTTGTTATCATGAAAAGCTCTTTTTCGTGAAAAATCTCTTTTCTACCCTTTTCACTTTTATCAATACGTGACTAATTGTACCGTCAATAATCATCCTTGAAAAAAATACGTTTACTTGAAGACCTGCTAAAAGATGAAATATTATAAAGAGTAATTTTAATAAAAGATCATTATTGTTACTTGTGTTTAATTATACAATAAATTATTAGCATTATTTTTGTACAGTATGTTTTGTCCTTGGTGAAGCGAAACTCAAAAAAATCTACATGGAATGTGATCAGAGATGAGAAATTCTACACCAATCAGATTTGCCAATTGTACCTTCAATGAAATAAATTTATGATTTACGAGTGGATCAATTCATCACCTATACTTTATTTTTAAGGCTTGAAATTGTCACGATATCATATAAGCTATACCTTCAAGGAAAACATTAAGTACTTGTTGTATTTTTATGACACACCTACAATTCTGGATAAAAGTATTTGACCTTTTTTCTTCACCCCTTGTATCCCACTTCAATGTTGGAAGTGAATGTTAAAACTTGCAGGTCTAAAGTCATGTCCCAACATTATAATGGGGTAGAAAAAGAGAGGGAGGCCAAGACTGTTGTCCATGATTGTAGGTGCAATGAAATCAACAACTCTGTAGAAAGAAGCGATGGTACTACGTAACATTTTAACTTTCATATAAAGAAGAAGAAAATGAAAGTAATATAGAGAGAGATATATATTATGACAGCATATGTTAGTGTGGGAGAATCGTTACGTAAGCTCTTGACCCTTTTGGTTATATGACGCAAGTATAACAGTTTAATGTTTTACTAAAGTTTTTGTGATATCGGATAGAAAGAATGAATGAAAAATAAGGTTATGAATGCCAAGCTCTCCATATCATCTCCCATCTTGGAAATTTTCGACTAAATGACGTGAGTAGGGGTACAGATTATCATCTTTTTTTTTTATCAAACTTAATTGCAAATAGCACCTATGATGAAAAAGTTGTAACACAGAATAAAAAAAAGGATTCCGTAACATTTGTAAACATGTTCCTTCAACTGAAGAGCATTAACTTCTTTTTTTGAATTCATCGACATTTTTGTAATTAAATCTAAACTAATTACAAAAGATTTAAAAGAAAGCTTTATCATGTAACGTTATTGAATCACCAAGTATTCAGCCCTTCGACAAGAGAACGCTGGATACAGTTTGGGACAATCAGCCAATAAAACAATAGGGTTTCTTGAAAACATCCAGACAACATCTGATGGCAGAATTAGACGATTTAGAAGAAGAGCTAGTGCAAGAGGAATGGTGCCTTCTACCAGAAGAGAATCTGTATTAATATATTTAGCGATGTACGTACGCGCCACTTCTAAGTGAAATTTAAATATTATTATAAAAAGAAACTGTGGAAGACGTTTTTGCAATCCCGGGAAAATTTTCAAATAAAAAACCCCAACTGTAGATCCAATCAAAATGCTTCCACATAGCTCTTTGATCCAATTCCACAACAGGAGAGTTTATAGTTCATTTTTCTTCACTTTGTTATAAGATATCTTTTAGTGCTAGGGTTACTTCAATTGGTTGTGTTGATTGTAAACGTATTCGACAGTTCGAATATGATTGCATACATAAAACGCTATATAAATTAATTATCATCATTTATTCAGTGTTATTCTTAATGTTTGCTGGAAAAGGACTTGAAAGTATATTTACAGCTGGCATGAGAGTGGGTCTTAAGAGTACACTTTAACGTTCAATAAAGTTTCGAAGGGTTTGGTAAAAAGAATAACAACATGAACTAGTTAGTGGACGTCAGTTTCCCCCCACCTTCTACCAATAATTACTGCTAATAATACAGTAATACCGCTTGAAATAGTCTGTAAAATGAATGGGGAAAGAGTCTACAAGAAGTTTAATAGCAACTTCTTCAGGAATCAACAGAACTGCCAAGAGCAACTTCCGTGAATATCGATTCGGAATTCATCATACATTGGCCTTGAAAGATTTGAAACAAAGTTTAAATCTTAAGACTATAGGTAGGTGTCACTAATTATTCAACAAACAAAAAAAATAAAATATATATATATATATATATATATATATATATAGATAAGAAAATAACAGCCGAAGTAGTCTGACATATACAGTTACGTATAAACTTTTATATTAATAACCTACACCACATTCATATTCACAACAGAAGTAACTACATTGATATGTTTTAAAGTCAGCTCTCTAAGGGGATGTTGTAAAGTTGTAGCTTAAAATAGTGTGGGCAAACCTTCAGGTAAGCTTTGACCTTCCTGGTCTCCACATGGGGGTAGAATAGAGGGTCTCCACATGGGGATAGAATAGAGGTATCCACAAGTAGAAAGAAACATGTTTACCAGTGAAGCGTTTCCCTTAAGTTTTTCATGACTTTGGGAAAGATGAAAACGATGACATAGTTTATGGATGTAATTCGTGATACGTTATTACCCATCATTTCGAATTTTGGACTTAACGATTGGAAGATTTCTATTTGTATCTCATGAGACAAGAGTTATTTTCATCATATGAAAATATAAAATGTAATATCTATCTTAACCTGAAACTTTAACAAATGAGACAGGCACGGTTATAATTCCCATAAGGCAGAAGTAAAGTTAATAGGTCAGTGTGTTGTTTACTTGGATATATATATCTTCTATAAACCCTTCTTCTTTTTGCTGAGAAAGAGTTAGCAATAAAAGGGAAATGGCATATAATACACAGGTGTATGTTTGAAATATATCCAGCGGGGAATTATATTATGGAACCAAGTTTACAACGTTTCAGATTTTAAAAGGCACTTCCATAATAAACTTAAGAAGTAAACCTGTTTTTTACTTCCAGGTGTTGAAATATTTTGGTTAACAGTTGCTTTAAAGGAATTTATGTGAATAGATTGCTGATACCATAACTTTTTCAACCCAGAACGTTCTTAACGAATACTAGTCAGGTATTAAGTGAATTAAAAGAGTGCAGTAAGCCAGTGGTAAGGGCGTCGGTCTCAGCTAGGGCGCTGTGCTATGTCTATGCTGAGCAAGACACTATCCCATTTGCTCTAGTTCACTCAACTGTGAAATGAGTAACGGTTTCGGCTTGGGAGTTAACCTGCGATGGACTGGTGTCCCATCCAGGGGAGTTAAGTACTCTCATCCACTTAGCACCATGGAAACCGGGTATAAACCTTTATAAGTCGTTCAGGCTTGGAATTTATCTTTAATTTAGTGAATTGAATATGCATAAAGTTATTTAGATAAAAGGCCAGATATCGACGTGGACAGTCATTACATTAAAGTCAACGTTTCTAATTGGTCATACACAAATACCGACAACCAATCAATAACCGCCACGAAAGTGATGGCACACTGTACATACACACACACAATGCGTACAGTAAGTGCTCATTTAGAAACGATCCACTACCGGATGTGACGTGAAGATATAAACATCGCAATTATACGAATTTTACTGAGACCAGATTCCCTCTTTAACAGTTGAACAGAGCTTTTTACAGGGATGTGAACGTAAAATATACCATTCAGCAAAGCAAAACAAAACATTCAAAACAATTATTGACAACACATTTTAAAAATTGTGAACGTTGAAATGATAAACTATTGGAAGCCTTCTCCCTATTACACTGAAAAACAACTAATAGTTTATGATGAATTATAAACAAGTAACTTGTGGTTATAAAACAACATTCAGAACAGCTGTACACCGTATCTCTTAATTGATATTCTTATCGTAGATATGGTCTTTGAGATTATCTTGCTTATTCAGGTATTGACGGAGTGATACATTTCTACCCAAGTCAAACAAGAATCATATAGGCATTCTTATCATTACATTGTCATTATTGAGGCATGTTTCTAATACAGAATTTGTTATTATATTTTGAACGTTTGTAACTGTTGATTCCAATTATTAAACTAGAATTTTCGTATCTTCGTTGTGATCTGATATCAGCAAGTTGATAGAATAAGCGATTTTTATTTTTCAAATATGTTCTAAAATCTCAGAGCAGTTCCTTAAAGAAAATCTACTGCGAAATATACGGTAATATTAAAATTGACTCATTGACTATTGACTATTTTTCATTGACAAATCTGCAATCTGCAATCTGCAAACCTCAAAGACAAACTCTTCTTATACACACATTTGAAATTTTAAAAGCACCTTAAAAACTTAAAACTGATAAAGGAATTGGTCGGTTCCCTATCTTATGTTTTCTTTTTATCTGGGTAATATGTGACATAATACTTACTTTCATTAATGGACAGGAGAATGAGGAGCATATTGCTATCATCACTTTATCTTTGTTCACCTGAAGATCACTTAAAGATAGTTCTTCTTTTGTTTCGATAGATACCACGTGAATATCTGGAACTGGACTGTGAATTGCGAGGTCATTCCACATCATTCCACGCATGAATGAACGAAGTTCACCCATGATCTATAGGAATGGATTCAAATCGAAAAGTTGATAAGTTTCTTTAGGTAAAATTAAAACTCAACAATCTCCATTTTTTATTTGGAATTTCTGAAAACTTGAAGAAAATAGTTATGGAACTTATTACAATATTATCAACTTGTCAACCATATTGTAGGCCCAACTAATACCAATTGAAATATTTGTAAAATAAATGCAAAGGGGTTCGTAAGATATATCAACCACTTCAGAATTCAAGAGAACTGAGAACAATATAGAAAGTCAACATATACGGATCTTGAAAAGCATCATCGACATCTTTATACATGTATATGAAATCTCTCAAAAGACCATCTAACCGGGAGGTTTTGTTTCCAATTATAGCGAACATCTCGGATTGCTGCAAAGATTTGACTACACAGACTTCAGATATTAAAAATGGATTTCCAATTTCCAGTTTCATATTTCATAGTGCCGTATGGTATCCATCGTGTTACGTTGTACCACGTGTAACCACACACACACAACTTTTTTTTGCGGCATCGCATCCGTTTATCATTTAATCACATAATATTTCTTTTTACTGTATTCAAATGTCTTCCATTGGATCATTTGAAGGGTTAATGTGGCGAGCGAATATATCATGTAACATATAAAACCATATCATGTTACCTAATTGGCCTCCCTGTAGTCAAGTACTATTAATTGAATTCACTCTCCTAATGATGCTTACAAATATAAAGATACATTTCCTTTCTTTGACTTCCAATTAATTTGACGTTTGTTGGATTACATTTACCTCCTTGTCCTCCTTATAAAGAGCCATAACGAATGGCAGAAATCCTTGGGCTGACATTGGCTTAATAAGTGAAGCGTTGAACCCCATGACCTTGAAGAAATCAATGTCAAGACAGAGATACGCCTCCTAGAATATGTAAAACAAACCGTAATATTAAAATCATCTTCAAATAGAAAGAGGCTTCTACACATCAAGATAGTAAAGATTTGGTGATATGATGGTGGAACGTAACTTCCGTAGATGAATTTAATAACGTATTTGTATCTTTAAAGGTTTGTAAACCCTGTATCAATTTCTATATTATTTAAAAGGGTATTACAAACTAAGCAGATCAGGTTTTGAATTTTAAAAATAGCACTTTTAGATTTTGAGTTTTGCTTATTACAGTTTATTTATCAGTTTTTAATTCAGTTATTTATGCAATTTTTTGTATGTTTAACTGAGCCCAAAATCTGTATACAATTATAAAAATCTCTTTCCTAAATCTTTAATAACTGAAAATGATGGAAAGTCTATTCTTGCTAGGATTTTATTAGAGGCATGGCAGAGACTCAAACAAACCTTTTACATAGAATTTGCTGCACCGCTTCAAATAATTATGATAGCCATTTAAAACATAAAGGATTTACAATAGAAAATACCAATATCGCCATGTAATACACAATGTTTATAACAAAATATTCAAATTGATGCAGGAGAATTCAAAACGCTGTAAAATGGACTCAAAGTTTAATCGTTTTTATAGTTTTTTGCTATGATGGTTTTGAATAGATATTTTTAACTTATGGTGCCTTTACACGTCCATACATCTTTAATTCTTTGGCATTTATTGCAGACTTATACTTAAACAAACATCAGTTATCAATTGGTCACCGGTGGAACAAATTCCTTTGAGTAGATGATAGTCTAAAATCATCCTTAATGTCTTATCGTTTCTTTGATAATCAAATCAAAAACTAATGGTATGAAATACATTCAGAATACAATGTTTGTCTACAGTTATTCAAACGAATCCATTTAATTGAAAACCCACTTGGTAGATGCAATAAAACAGAACATAGTTACAAAATATACCAAAAACCATCTACATTTTATCAACGCTTTTGTATTACTAATTAACAAAAACAGGAAGAAATTACATTAAAACCATCAGTATATTTCACATGGAACTACGTTGATAGGATAATTCAGAGATAATTTTTCTCAACTTAAACAAAACCTTTAACCTTTTACAGTTCTTCTTTGAAGGAACTCATACAGTCATAATGCCTTACCAGCAGTTTGTCTGTTTTCTCTAGGCAGTTACTTAGCATATATGGAAGAGGAATATTCTGATCTGAATAAAAGTCAGTATAGCATTTATGCCAAAAGGCACAAACTTGATATCAATTGATAAGCAAAGAAATCTACACAAAAATTGTTTTCTTACTTTGCTCACGTAATGATAGTTTTCATTACACAAAAAACAAAACAAACACAGATAATGTTATTGACAGTAGAAGATCATGACCTGAAAGCAACATTTGTCAAATCATGCAGTCTTAAAGGCAAGTTCTCGTGTTATTGTACTTCGTATTCAACGTTTCTGATTAGCAGATCATGCTTATACGTACACTGACAAGCTAATCAAAAAATAAGCGGAAGTGACGTCGCTGGTATGCGGAAGATTAACTGGTGCTGTGCCAAGGCAATTTTCTTGTGATCTGTTAACAAGTCTACTCAAATTATACAAATGTCTTGTATAATTGACTATTGGCAGTTTTAGAGTTGATTGAATTTCCAGAGTTAATTAATAATAAAAAATTGTAAATATGTAAATTTGTCAGTTGTATAGCTCTCTTTTTGCTTATGCAAATCAATTACTTTTATTTTGCTAAATCCTGACTTTGAAAGTTTTCTTCTGGTGTTCATGCAGATGGGTAAGATTTCAGCTATGGCTGAATTTAGAGACTAAAATCTATCGAAATATATAATCTTGGACATAGTTTGCAATTCAACTGATCAGTCATTATCCAGAAAATATTAATTTTGTTAGAAATTCAAAGATTCATTACGTTATGTCCTTACTCAATATTTTTAAATTTCACTAGACTCTGAAGCTTCGTAGGATAGTGAAAGCGAAGAATGGGTAGATATCAATAGGGAGTTCAAAAACAACGTAGATAACCATTTGATGCCTAAAAAGCCGAGCTTACCTTCATCCTTATTTGCATATCTCGGCTGGTTGGATCGAGACATTTATCAAATTTACTCTGAGCATCATCTGACAAAAAATATTCTTTCCACCGTCGCACTAGGTTAAGGACATTATCCCTGTCGCCAAGAATTCGTTTCTTTGAGTCTAGCTCTGGTAAACTGCAAACGCAAAAGAAGTTAATATTATTTGTATACTTCTGATACTGCACATATTGTGTGATTTGCTGCAAGTTAGGCTTAAATATATACTTCATGATTACGTGATCCCATCTTTGATTTTTTACAAGTGCTTCATCAATAACGAAAGCAGCGTACTTTTATATAACATACGGGGTATTATTCAACTATATTGTGTTGTCACCAATGTCCTAACTCTTATGGTAACAACACAGCTATTAATAGTGTCGGCAAAATATCTTCCTCTGATGAACAAAGACTTATCTGTCAACGAAATTATAATTAAATAAGCAGCCCCCTGAAAAGAAAATGTTGACCAAAATAACCTTTGAACAAAAAGGGTATGTTTATCTTGCTGCAAGAATAGTCACATAAGGTTAAAACTTTTATCTTTTACAGTTTCCTGTCTCTCGGAACAGTTTAATGCAGTGTCCTCCGTTCTACATATTTCTTTTCACGCAAGCAAAACTGAAATAAATTCACCACAGAGCTCTTGCAAACGTCGGAAAGTTGTATGATTGTTTTAACAATGACGCGTAACAGAAGGACTCAAACTTTGGCAGTCACTCTAACAGTGTGCGTTTGGGCATCTTCAACATGCAGACATGATGGAACGTTCATTTTGATGAGAATGGTTAAACCTTTCATTCTCCATCATTCAAGCTGCAATTTTAGACCAAGCCCGTTGCGATACCTTTTTCCCTCTTTCAATGTTGTCGAAAAATATCATCATTTTCCGATGGCTTTCATTTCAGCAACCAAAGATAACATTGCACGAGGGAAGGAGGACAGGGATGAACATTAAACGCATTATATTAGGTAAATAAGTTACGTCTCTCAGCAGCATCATCTACATTGCAGCTCTCTGGGCCAAATACGAAATAATTCGTACAATTTTTTTCATTTAAATATATCATAACATTTCAGCATTTAAAAAAAATGCTCAGGGGTTATTGAAAATAATTTTTTTTTAATAATATATATTGATTACATTCATAGATACATAGCTGAATTTTATTTCGCACTCTGGATTAAATTCTTACAGACATACATTTCCTTGAACCCAACCAGCATATATACATTCTGAAATGACGTTTATGTGAATGCTCCCAATTAACATCTAGGCCACAGTAGTTACCTTTGGGTTGACCCAAAACAAACTCATTTATTCTTAATATAGTTTCTCTGCTGATTTGTTATGTGGCACCTACTGAGATAAGAATGTGTTCCATGGATTTATACTTGTGTATGAGAGTTAAGATTGCATGCCAAAAAACGTCAATTCGTCTTTAGCCACCCTAACCCTAAACTAAATCATAACGTGGGTTAACGTTCTTAATAGTTCAAAAAACAGGGTTTAAACGAATATTTTAAAAGAACCAAATTAGTGAAAACACATGTAGATGTATCATTTCGTTAGGTTATTGCACTTCAACGATTTCACCATTTTGAAAGTGACCTTTCGGTGTAAATTGTGCGATGTCATAATCCGATAGTGTATGTATGCATATTTCTCATTCAGAGTGTAAGATACATGAGTATTCTGGGCCAAGCTTGTAAAGTGAATGTTGTTGTTGTTCAACTTTATTTCAATCTTTTCGTAATATGTACAATAAATCTAATCAAATAGCACAGATTGTCAGTTATAATAAAAGAAGGAGGAGAACCTTCAGAAAACTACTAAAAGCTTGTGATTAAAGGTTCTCCATGTATATAACAAGGGACATTAATTGTGAACATTTATAATAAAATAGAATTTAAACAAAGGGAAAGAAAAAGAGAAAGTTACATAACAAATACTGGTAACAATACCCGCCTTCAAAATACACTTGGCTAACAATACAGATTATCAACAATATAGAAATGGTCTAAGTAGGATGATGAGAAGAATTCTAATTGATCTGAGGAAGTAGTTCTTAAGTTTGGATTTGATGCAATGTTATAACCAATCTTAATAATTAAACAAAATGTTTTAATAATTTAGAAAGAGGTAATTAATTTTCAAAGAAATACATAAACACTCTCTTGGATCTGCAATTATGGCATTGCATACTGCAAGGTCATTTTTGACACAATGGTGACATCTTTGAAATGCGGCTTAAGATAGCAGTATGTTTTAAACCAGTTTGTTTCGTTAATAGTCTTTTATCAAAATTCAAGGAAGTCTTCCTTTATCAGATAAAACCAGTTTAGGATTGATTCGTTTGTCATACGGACATCCGGCATGGTAATATTGTAGATGACTGTTGATGCAATAAGAAAACACAAGTTATCAACCATTTCAGATAATAGTGTCCACAGTAGATAAGTACTAAGCGTAAATATTTCATTGCGTCTACAGACAAATAAGGGGTAAAAATGCATTTATATATCTGTTTTGTAATAAAAAGACATCTTCACGGGATATAGAGCATTAGGAGAACACAGATTGAATGAAGCTTTATATAATTCAGCTCCCCACAATGGCTTGCCATAACAAAAGTAGTCCATGGTGTGCAAAGGATAAACCAATCGTCTGCCGTCACCGGGCGCTCTGCCTTCCTATATGCAGGTAAGCGGATGCTTTTGATGTCAAAAATGCTGCTTGTCCTAAATAGACAAATATGTATATTTGTTCGTAGATGATTAACAAGCTCCTTCGCGGCAAACTGCAATGTGCAGGATTTACAGAAATAAGATGACTTTTTTCCTATAAAAGGTTTTCCCAACTCAAATTTATTTTATCCAACAAACTGACAAATTGCAAAAGCAAACTGTTAATTTTCCCGAGAGGAGGCGGTGGAGGGGGAGGGGTGGGGGGGCACTTTCATAAAGTGGTAGGTATGTGCCGTCCAGAATTTTAAAATTGGATTGCAGTATAAGATATTTTTTCGTAAGTGCAGTATGACAGTTTATAATTTTGATACCTGCAGTACAAAAATAGGTGATTTTTGATATCTGCAGTATGAAAATATGCAAAAAAATTTAGACCAGCGGTATGAGAGATTTGATTTTTGAGACCTGCACTACAAAAATTATGAAAAACAGGCAACTACTCGGGCGGCAGAAATATATATACCCCACCCCCTATCCCCGTTAATTTCATCCATGTTCTTTACGTAAATCAAGCACGTACAGATGATTTTACTAAAGAGCATACATAAAGTCATATGATGTTGCAAATGAGATAGAGAAGCATACTTCGATATTTCATAATGTTGAGTGTACTTTTGCACAAAAGTGTGAGATATAAATCTTTTGAATTTCCGAGTTGCATTATCCGTGGTATTACAACGTCATATACTTCCTGACGGCACCGTCCCATATTATGAATACTTGTTACGGCATGTTGCCAGGAATGCTGGAATGAATTTGAATCTCTTTTGTAATAAATACTACATCTTCACGGGATATTAAACAAGAAAACACAATTGAATTAAGCTTTATATAGTTCATCTCCCTCCAATGGCTTGTCATAACAAAAGTAGCGCATGGTGTGCAAACGACAAACCATGGAGGTCTCTTCTACCTCCATGGACAAACCATTCGTTTGCAGTCACAGAGCGTTCTACATTTCTGGATACGGATGCTTACAATGTTATAAAAGTAGCTTGTCCTAGCTCTTAGGGGATCATTATGGCGCCGTAACTTCACACGCTTTATGTTGTCAGTTTATGTTCTCAGTGGTAAAAAGAAATTGGGAAGTGACGAGTGCGATTTGCGTGATTTAGAATGACAGTTGTATTTTCGCCCTTTGGGAGTTAGATCGTGATGTATACATATATCTGTTAATTCATTATTTGATGCAGATGTATTTATAGCTGGATAAAAAAACGGAAGAGTACATAAGAAGCCGTAAATTAAGATTATCCTGTTATTCAACAAAGAAGAATATTCAGGCCTGAGCACATTTATTTAAAACATGTTTGGGAATAATGGCGGTAACTTATGACACCTGGAAGAACGTTTAAAAGGGTGTATGGGCCAAACTGCACATGTTATCTTGATACTTGTGTCGTACCAGAGAGTTGTTAAGACTCCCTGGTCGTATCAGAGATAAGAATAAGTGGGGCGGTGTGACACTTTAAAATCTAGAGATTACTACTTAAAGACTTTCACTCCTTGATCTGAAAAGTGATCGCACATACAAACAGGAAACGTAGAAAAAACGTTGAACCTGACCGCACTTTAGAGGTTTTTAAGTGTTAAAGTAGTCTGCTGTCCGAATGTGTATTCCTTGAGTCAGTTTGTACATAAATGCGCAAGAGTTTTACCGTGGAAATTAATTGACGGTAACAAATATGAGAACAATCGCGCTGATGGGCAATACTCTCTGAAGATTCCTTAGAAAGCCGCTATGTTGGATTCCGAGATGGCGTATCAAAGGTGGGAATTATCCGCCTAAACATGACTCACAATTCTTCAAGGATTAAACTTATTATATGGTGCAGGCTTATAGGCCTTTTCAAATCTAAATAGGCAATCAGGGAAAACCAATTTAGATAATGTTACATTGTCTAAATTCACGTATTCCTTGTGGACCAATGGTTTACTGTGGGAATTTTTTGTCCAATCAAATACTGGTGAAATCTTGGCCGTCTGCAGAATTCACGCGCGGTGTATAGTACCAATCGTATTAAAAAAGGCTTTCAAACCCACTTATCATACGTGCCTAATAGATGAAGGTAATACGCGCGTACATTGCTGTTTACAACTCTTTTCTCCAAAACTGCCCTGATTGGTTGGATAATAAAAGGAAAGTTGCCCCAGTAGTTAATTAAGGTCTCTGAGTTACGAAATAAGCCACACCCACAATAGCAACGCGGTAACTAGGTGGGGAAAACAAACCCCAAACCCACAATCTTACATTGCCAATACATTAATATTCCGAAGTTCGCGTAGCCTGCCGCAAGCTTTTATCCATTTATGGCACTTCTCCTGATCTTTCCAAGTTTTTATCAAAAGGAATAAACAAAAGTCAGTTTGCTAAGTGTTCTGGGTAACAGCAATCAGATTAACAAAGCGCAGCGGGCCTGTAAGCGCAAACTATGTTCACAATTTTGCCGTCACTCAATCTGTGAGTTCAGAAATTTGCTTTGTGCAGTAAATTGCATTGACTACATACAGTAAGCGCGCGCCGCTAGCTAGCTGTACTGTTACAGTACTGCGTAGGATGTTTGCTCCACTTAAGTTACGCAGATTTGCTAGGCAAATTCATGCGGTGATTGGTTGAATAAGCTGTCAATCATCTAGCTCAGACATGTTAATTGGTCAAAGTACTGTAGTAATCACGTTCGGCTTAGATCGGTTTGATAAGGTGGCTAGTTGTTCTGAAGAGATGACATGCTGAACTGGTTTTACGGCTGTGCTCAGATTATTTGTGAATGAATACAGAAAGATATACAGAGACATTACTTTTTGAGATGTATATAGAAAAGGGTCAACCACCATCTCGGATACAAATGTTAAACGACGCCCTCGGGAACAACATTTCCTTAGCCTCCCTGGCTATGTTATGGTTGCTTTGGTGTTTGGAATACCAGTAGGTTATTAACCCTGCTGAGGGTGAAGACCGGTGGTGACACGCAATCAAACCAACAAAGCATAAGCCACTTTGTTTATTTCGTGTGTTACTTTGTATTTCTTAAATGAAATGGTTGTGCTGTGAAATATTTATATATGCTATGCAGAGTATTGGTTAGCAACTATAGATGTTTTGTACCTTTTAGGACGGGCCAAACGCTAAACGGCATGTTCTTACTGGAGTGTTATCGAAAATTATGGTAGCAAAGTTTAATCAACATTCAAAACCTGTATTTTATAAACAATTCAAATATTTTCAATCATTCGGAATTATTGTATATACATTATCATCCCTCGAAAATTACGAATAGTTAAGGAAATATGATATAGTTAAACAGTTCTTCTTTAACTGTCTAAAGGAAGAATCTCACATCAACAATTGCTTGACTCGCTAGCAATAAACTCGATACATATTAGTAAGGTCACTTCCGCTGCGGTAAAATTGATTGCCTTGTCGGTGATTGTGGGAATACTTCGACCAATAAGTGTATTTTATTTCCACGGTAACACGGTATCGGGCCTTTAAAGATACATTAAACCCCAAATATTCAACTTGAATTCAAACAAACATGGGGCCGCAATAAAAAAAAAAACTTCTTCCGGTAATTGTCAAAATTGATAATTTAATAAAGAAACTAGGTTTTTGGATAGTGATTCCGCTAATTACTGTACTTCTTTGATAATTCAATAATGAAACTAGGTTTTTAGATGCTGTTTCCGATATATTCGTTTTTTAAATCTTCTTTATTATATACCAAGGTTAAGAAATTGGGCTATGTGTCGTGTAAATCAACTCAATCTCATTAAAACGTTTGTGTTCATCTGTACCAGGAAAAATGTTCTTTAAAGCCTTCTGGAGTTGACTTTGCAAAACGAGTTTATCACAATTTTCATCTCTTATGCTTTCGGGCGTTCTCACACGCATTGTTACTACAAAGTCTTAGCACAGTGGCCGGTCTATAAAATGCCCTGATTGCCATGAGGTTAAAGCCTCCTGCCGTGTTGTGCTGATATCTGATTTCTCAAATCTCGTCTTCAAAATGTATGACATTCACCTAGCTTGGTGGGCTTTTACTTAGTATATGCAAGGAGGTACCACTTTACTATGAATTCAATGTGTGATATGTTAAGATATGAAATTCATATGTCAGCGGACAAGCAGTGTTTAGTGGTCGGGTCCCTATAATATCTCACTTAGGATTTGTGCAAAAAGGGTTCACAGCTCATGTTTATTTGATCGTTTAATCATTGTAGAATCGCAAAGTATAATTTGAAAAAGAAACGCCACAAATGCAACTGTTGTTTGCTAGTTTTACTTCAGGACTAACGATAAAAGCCACAGATACATACAATCCTGGACAAAAGGATTGAACCCTTTTTCACCCCCTTTCACTCCATTTCAATGTTGGAAGTGAATGTTCAAAGCTGCAGGTCCAAGTCATGTCCCAACATTCCATTCCACTCCTTCATGCATACTGTGTATTATTCTTCGCACACAGTAGCCATTACTCTCAATAATACATTTTTTTTAATATAAATCGTGAAAAACGCAAAGCAAATCTATCAAAATTGCTTAAAAATCGACCATTTTACAGCATTTAAAGCCTTATTATAATAAATTATGAAAATTTGATCAAAATTTGTATCATCACAACAAGAAAATCTATGATTTTTTTTTCTTATCTTTTGTTAACTTATTATTTTTTAATCCCCCAGTAAAGTTATTTTAATGAGAGCAGTTGAATATGACCAAGACGTTATGAATATTCATCATATCCCCAATCAAAACTTAGCAGGAGAAAAATGGTAGAATAATTTTCAGTGATTTAAAATTTAGGACATAAATTTAATGACTTACAATAAACAGATAAACAGTCCGGAAGCATGCCTATTAATAGAAACAGTTATAACACACGAGAATATTGAAGTCATGCAGCCATGTTGTTCAGATGTCGCAATAAAAGGTCATAGTTTCTAATTTATGTACTTGGACACTGAAAATCGTTGTATTGAAAAACAAATCAAATTTTCAAAATGGCCGTTTCGCGCCTAAAATCCTAGCTCTATTGTCTATTTTATCTAATATTTTCAAAAAAAGTCGTGGTGAGCATATCAAATGGGAGTGGAAAAGTTGTAGCCATGACAGTAATTAAGAAATTTTCATAAGTTTTAGGTTTCCCGTAGCAAAGATATTTTTCCCAGACGTATTTCAAATTTGAAAAATGTAACATTGCATTGGGCTTTAACGTTAGGATAGCAAAGGATCATGGGAAATATCACAAAATGTCGGCTTCCATGTAGCAAAATGTTCCCATTAATAGTAACATTAATGTTCCCATTAATAGACACGCTACTGGACTGTTAAAAGCTTTGATTTGCTTTCTCTTTCATACATCACAACTTTTCCATATATTATTCAAGATTTGATTAGCCATAACTCCCTGTCCTTTTGATGAAGTTTAAGAATTATTCTGTTCAGATTTTAAAGTTTTTCCTGGTGAATTTAATATATCTATATGCCAATATCACTTTGAGTACCTCTGTCTGTATCAGGCAGTGATCAGCAGGAACTTACTGTTATCAGCATCGGAACTGAGATTCACTACAGGTGAAGTAGTACCCATGGCAGTTGCCTTGTGATTTTTATTTTCTTTATGTGTAAAATACAACTGTGGGCAGGACAAATAGCTACATTGTATTACTAAACATACATAAGGTTTTAAATTTTCGGCTTCAGAGGTAAAATTTATCAGAGCTACTTCTCCATAATTGAAGATCAATAACAGATGTTGGCCCAATTTGTAAGAAAATCTTAGAATTGTTATAAACTATTAGTTTCAAACTCCTTCTTGTTTCAAAGAGTGTTTTGATAGAATATCAATTACACACAACCATTGCTAATCTGTATGCCACCAATGGTTACTCAAAATTTGCACAAAAAAAAAAGACACTGCACCTTACGAATCAGAATTTAGAAATCGTAGTAAGATGAATAAATCTGCTTGAATCATCAACTATATATATGAAAAAAACACCTGTCAAATATTGGTTAGGTTTAATTTTAATTATCGTTGTTATTCTATTTTTGTGTATTATATACATATTTATAAAGCGCTGAAATTTACAAAAAAAAATGTAATTTAAAGCGCTGTACAATAGCTTTCAAATATAAAATTCATAAAAGGTAAAAATAAAAATATAAGGTCATAAAACATAAAAATCTATGAAGATATAGAAAATCAAAAGTAGTACTAGGTAAAGTTATCACAAAGTGAAACAAGCAAAAGTGAAATATACAAATCTATAAATGATTCAAACGATAGAAGTAATTCTTAAGACTTTTAAACAAGAGAAATGTAGGAATCTCGGATGGGAGACAGTTTTAGAATTGATACGGTAAGAAATTGGCAACCAATGAACTTTCTTGAGAAGCATCGTGACATGTAGAATTTGAATATGTTTAATAACTCTCTGACAGCTGAGTTTTAAACACATTGAAGTTTACTCAAGAGAGATAGAGGTAGACCAATATACAATGAATTGCCACAGTCAAGGTGGCTAAGTGTGTGGCACGATTGAAGTTCTATCAAGTTGACCAATAGCAGTTCTGCATTTCTGATCAATTAGAGTTCTAGGATGCATATTATTGTCAAAAGTAAGACCTAAGTACATAACCTGTTTTAGGAACGAACCTGTGGTATCACTGACCAATAAGTGATCAAACTGTAACTTGGACAATTGATAATGGAACCCAAGAACAAGGATTTCCGTCTTAGCGTCATGATGTCTGTATGCCAGTGGACTTTAACATAATTTTTTGTATGGATGAGCACAGTGCGGCAACACACGAAAAACAATCATTTCAACCAAGTATCAAGAATACTAGTTGTGC
This sequence comes from Chiridota heheva, assembly GCA_020152595.1. NCBI lineage: Eukaryota > Metazoa > Echinodermata > Holothuroidea > Apodida > Chiridotidae > Chiridota > Chiridota heheva. The sequence goes on along the minus strand of JAIGNY010002710.1, from coordinate 233,999 downwards.
GATATACAAATGGAATAAAATGATTTATAAGTATATTCTTTGTCATCGTAGTATTTTACAGATTTGTTGAAGGTAATGTTGCAATTATTCAAATGCAAGTACGGATGTCTTTTGTTAAGAAAAATATTTTGACTTTCGACTTTTTAAACAAGTGATGTTTCTAATGAATGTTCTAGTCTGCATATAACAAAGGACATAGAATGACCAAGGAACAAAGTTTCAAAGGTTTAGTCTAGCATACAATGTTGTGGTTAAGGCACAACATACAAAGTATTCAAAAATGTGTGCATTGCTTCACAAATTTAAAATTCAAACTTTTAATACAACAATAAGATTTCTGGAAAACCTTGAAATCCAGTTTCTTTTAATCTTTCCCATATCGAAACATCCTTATCAATCATAGCTCGCCATGAATGTTGTTTAAGCATGGATGTGTACTTTGCTTCCCTGATTTATCCCAAGGCTTCAATCGGGGATACATATGATTAGGCTTGTCAATCACAACTCAGGTTTGGTAGATTGTCCTGAACCAAATCAGTTTAAGAAGAAAAAAGCCAAATTAAATCCCCAAAAGCCAAACTGCAATCAAGTCCAAAAACTTTTAAATTTTGAAGGAATCGACCAGTAACGGGTATAGTGGCTTTTCTGCGACACGGTAAAAGCAACACAAATATTAATATGATTTCAGAGAATCACACAAAATATCACGTGGCCTGAACGTTATTGAAAAATTGGCGACGACGACGAGTGAACACACAATTACAATGACGGGGTCGTCGCCTGCGTATTCGGTTATAATAGTAACAATGCTATCACGAAACGCTTAATACAACCCGGACGAGAACACAGGTATAACGTACGGACATACATAACATCGACAACCAAGTCAATGTCCACGGCTTTTGATAACCAGTTGTGGTGCACTGGCGTGTCTACCCAACCCAGGTTTGAACCTAGGGCCTCGTGGTCTGTAGACATGTATGATAACCGCTACACCACAGTAGGTAGACAAACAAATCGAAAAATCAATTTTAACTTTCTTCTAATATTCCATCTAAGCTAAGCATTGGCGAATCAAGTGCCAAGATATTTAGATCCAAACAAGTCTTTAAAAGTCAAAAACAAATTGGAAATAAATAAATAAAGCTAAAGTTAATCTCAAAATAGTCCAAAAACTTTCGGCGTCCAAGTAAGTCTCACAAAGCCATTGTTTTTCCTTTAAATTTGGCTTCTAAAAGCTAACATACCAACCATGGATTTTCAGTCACTGATAATTAGGCTTAGTCAATCACAGCTGCCGACATCTTGATAAACAGTGAAAGGAAAATCAACTAGCGGAACAGAAACATGCATTTTCAGCCAGCTCTAATTTTGGGAAAATAAGCGCCCTGTGATGGTTTTTAATGACAATTTTGTCCCAAAGTGGGATACAATTTTTGGCTTGCTTTATCAAAATATTTCCATTTATGGTATAAAGTACAATAACAATCTATATTGTTAAATTGTTGGGCTAAAATAGGAAATGGTAAATCAAATGGACAATTAAAGTTGGCCCATTCTCTAAATTCCAATTTTTCTTCTAACTGTGCGAGTCAAAGCTTAAATAAGGAAATGATAACTTTTAATTCATCGCTTGTACAGTTGGGATGAATACACCGAAGTCGACGAAATGTCTTTACTTTTCTTGAAGTTACATTTCAAATAAATGGCAACAAGAAGATGCTTTACTAGGCGGGGAGTTTAAGCGATCAATCATTCACGTTTAAGATACACTTGGTAATAAATTATCTCAACAGACTATGTTAGATATACACTCTGGGAAAATGAAGGAATAACGTGGTCAGGAAATACAAACAAATCTCCTTAAAATGATTTTCAATTGCACAAAAAGTCACGAAAAGTTTATACTATTTGGTTCAAATGATTTAGGGAAATGCAATAACATCACGAACAAGTTTCTTACAATGTTATGTAATGCTTCATTTAAAATTGAGAGTTTTGAGAGGTACGCTATGAATATTTACATAAAAGTCATTTGATGATTGCCTCCTATCAGACTTTTAATATCGAATATTTAAGTTTAACATGCATATGTTTTTCATTGCAAGTATTGTTCCGCTGGTGGTATAATTCATGCATGAAAGATTAGTGCAGAGGGCAAGCAACCTCATCTTATATAAAGAAAAAGAGGACTTCAAAACAAACAAAATAATAAAGAAAGCAAAAATCTTGTTCCGTCTCATTCTGTCTCATCTGTGTAGAAACAACTGAAATCACACTAGTTGCAACGCCACGTCCAAGTCTTTATGTTTTCTATCATATTTTGTCCTGTAATTTATGGCTAAAAAAAGCATTGGATATGTTTGCAGTAAAAGATAATCTAGCAAGGGTAATTATAAATTATCTCGCGACGAACATATTCCAAAATATTATTCAAATAGTAAAATAGTTAAACCAATTGTCTTAAAATATATTAACAATTTGTTAAGAAAGTGAAGTGGAGGGTACCAACTTTCCATAGAAGATTTACTGCATCAGTTATTTCTACACAGATAGGAGTTTCTTCACTATTTAATTTATATAAAAAGTCCCCATTCATACAAGATACACTTGCCTGACTACTCAACAAATCCCTTAGCACACCTTCTCAGTAACAGTCTAATAAAATAACCTTTTCGAAGCAAAATATCAACAATGCAAAAATGCATCCCATCGTATACTGTAACTAAAAAGTGATACAACTGTCTTTGATGTGGATAATTTCTTTTAAATCTAACCGCAAGTAAGTGACCAAACTATCCCACCACTTTCCATCGGGTTTCGCTAACGCCCCAACCCTCTACAGCTCTTCAAATTCTCAGTTTATATGATTATATGGTGTCAGCTGGTGTGCAATTTGACTTTTTTGAGAAACACTTTGAGGAGTTTCTAGGATTCAGTGTCTTTGTAAAGTATGGGTATAAACATTGCTCAACAATTTCACTATTTTTTGTCTATTTTGTTTTTACATCGAGAAGAAAAATATACTCTTCTTCTAGTTTATGATCGAATAAAGAGGAGCAGTGGAAAACGAAATTAGTTCAATTATAAACATTTCTGAACTACTTTTCCAAGTTATCAAGCACCGTTTCAAATGCTTCGTGGTGTATTACTCAGTTATTGTCATCGATTAAGCATATCTACATTCTACCAAATTCTTTTGGAACATGTTATTAAGGTTTGCTTAAAATATCTGGAAATGGAAAAAGTTAAATTATTTTCGGAAAATATCTAGTATGACTTTTTAGGCAGATATTTCTACTACTTAAAATAACCCTCACCGTATACGTTGGAAACATGTTCAAAGCAGTTTAGGGAAACTTGTTCAAAGCAGGGGCATAAATAATTTAAGTGCTTAAGCAAAGGCTTTACGCCTTGGGAATTTTGAGAATGTGAATGGATCATCTTCCGAGATCTTCTTTTGACATATATTTGTTTATATACTAAAACTTAGCAGATCATGCCTAAGTATCTCACATTTGACATTAAAACATTATTATAACAATCTTGCCACCCAGATACATACATAAGCAAGTATTACAGGTGCTTACATTAACTTTTATTAATTAGACAATTTAAATCAAGAAATGAGGAAGATAATTTAAAATGTTGTACTATTCTTCAATATCACAATTTGCCTATACATAGCGGAAAGGCTTAAATGATTTGTTCAGTGGTCACGCAAGTCCATCTTATATGAAAGAGAAACAAACTGGTAAAAAAAGCGTTCACAAATCTTATTTCATTAAGATATTCAAGTTTGAAACTTTGTCTTATCTGTGTAGAAATGACTGGTGTAGTTAGTCTAATATGGAAAGTTGGCGTCTTCATTCGCACATTCTTTACAATTCTTAATGTATTATGAAGAATTTTTTTTAATTTTTTCACTATTTAAAGTAGTTTTCCTTGAACTTTTTTCAGATGGTATATTATAAATACCCTTCCTAGATTCAATTTTACAACTTGTATGACATATCCCATGGTTTTTAAGCCACAAAATCGCAGGACAAAATATGATAGAACACATAAAGGCTTTGAGGAATGAGATCACGGCTAGTCTGATTTCAGTCGTTTCTACACAAATGATACCAAAATTTAAACTTAAATATCTCCTTAACGGAATAAGAGTTTTGAATGCTTTTTTCACTATTTTGTTTCTTTTGAAATCTTCTTTTATATCAGATAGACCATTGAATTAATCTTTTAAATTCAGGATAGTATTGACTGTGTTTGTTACTGAATCGCACAGTAACACTTTTTTGACTATTTAGCTATTTACAGGGTGTTTTCAGAAAGTGAATATTTGTGTATAGCACTTTATGGATTAGAACACAATTCTGAGTCTTCAATTTAGATAAATATGTGAGTGACTACGGTGTTTTCATTTATATAAAATTTTCCTTCATAAAAATTTTGACATAAAAATCGCGATATAATGTCTTGACATGCTATAGTATGATTCTAAATCCATGACAACTATATACGGTCAGAATATGGTAAATGAGCTTTCAAATAGGTGGAATCTATTGAAATACTAAAAACGAAAGTGTTTCCTTTTACAACTAGAAGAATTTTCTTTCTCAATTTTGACACATCACAAAATAATCAGAATGAGAATATAAGTTACAAATTATCTAATCTTAACTTAACTTGCTTCTTGCAAAAGCAACTAGAAAGACAAAGATAACCCTTTTTTATAGTTGTGTAAAGTTTCACATCCATAACGTATAATAACTTGTATCCAGAAAAGTTTTAGCTACTCTTTGAGCTGTTGAGTTATACTTGATTAAAAAATTAAAAGAGATTCATGTAATTTTTATGAATATCTCATATTACAACTATGATACATGGGCCATTCAGCAGTCTGTGACTTACGGTACGTGACGGACTGCTTAATGGCCCTAGCAGATCCCTAGGATCCCCTAGGATCTAATAGGGCCATTCCGCAGTCTGTGACTTCTGGACTTGACGGACTGCGGAATAAACCACATGTATATCATGCATATATGAACACTGCGTAAAGTGTAAAACTAGACATAGAGAGATTTTCGCTACTCGTGTAATCATTTATCTTAAGAATGTTATAAAATGAAAAACTGAGGCAGTCACAGATGAAAACAAAATCATTTTAAAACTTTTTATCTTTTCCTTACTTCACAATAGAAACATAATGTTTCAAGACAAGACATCTCGTTAAAGCTTCATAAACTTTTGACTTCAACTTCACAATTTGCAAGGCTTACATGAATCTGATTTAACAGTCAAATGAATTGTAATGCTACTTGTTTGAAATAATATGGGCCATTTCGCCTATAGATCTTACGCTAAAAGGAATCCACAAAGAGATACATAGAAAGACCAGTAAATATCCAATGGACTTAACAATCAAACTGTTTAAATTCCTTCGCATCTGAAAGCAGAACCCTGAGAAACATTATCTCCAATATTTTCCAAACTCAAGCAATTTTCGTTTGAAATTTGCTTGAGTTTCAATCTTTCAAATATATATATATATATATATATATATATATATATATATATATATATATATATATATATATATATATATATATATATATATATATATATATATATATATATATATATATATATATATATATATATATATATATATATATATATATATATATATATATAATATATATATATATATATATATATCTCATTTTAATACAATTTCCAAGAACAATATTTCAATCATATAAAGGTATATATCTTCAACAACATTTTTCATTATTTCAAATTACAAAATAGGAAAGTTAGTGAGAATTTGGCGTTATCATAGGAGACGCAAATTACTGCTCGTGTGTGGATATAACACTTTGTCCACCATTGTCGCATCATTACTTTTCGATTACTTTCACTGACATGACTTTATATAGTATTTAATTCAAACCGATTTTAATGAAAATATTGCACCAAAATATTGTGGCTAGAATGTGCCGCTAAAAATAAGCTTTCCGGGTATATTATAACCACTTAAAACGTAAATCATGAGTGTATTATAACCACTTAAAACGTAAATCATTTCCGTAAATACCCCAAAGAACTGAAAACGATTAATTTATAATCTAAATGCATTTATGAAAATTCAACAAAATATATTTACGGAGGCGTGGAAGTGGTTTAATCCGATCATATCTTTAGACAGAAGTCAAACTATGTGCGAACTCCATAATTACCTTCCAATTCATTTCTATTTTTGTTAACATAATCTAAACTTAATTTGTTTTTTTGTCAAAACACTTACAAAGACAAAGAATAACACTTTTGGAGAACCTTGTAAACTCTCAAAACCACGACTTTTTACCAGAAAATGTTTAGTTTCTCTTTGCAGTCATACTTGGTTGAGTGGAGAATTGTAAGACGTTTATTGGAATATATTTTATCACAACGATCAACATCCATATATATTGTTTTATAATTTCCAAGAAACAATACTTCAACAATCATAATTATATCTTCAACAATATTTCTCATGACTTCAAGTCATGAAAAGTAGGTTGGTTATAGTGAGAAGTCGGCGTTATCATAGGATACACAAAGACGACACTATTTTGTCACACTTACATATTTACTATTTCTAAAGAATAATTACTGTCCGTGTATGGATATAACACTTTGTTCAACATTGTCGCATCACAACGTTTTGATTACTTTCGCTGTCATAATTTGATATGATATGTCATTCAAACCAATTTTAAATTTAAATATTGCACCAAAATATTATGGCTAAAACCTGCTGCTAAAAATCAACTTTTAGTGTGTATGATAACCGAATGCTCAGTCATTGACAAGAAGTAGCAAATCAAAAGAAGAAGAAAGTTTTACAAATAAGAGCTTCTATCTTAAAAAAATGGATTTCCTTCGCAAAATGGAGCCTGGAATAAAGCATTCACATTACCATTATACCCCTTTTTTGATACTTAAAAAAAAGTCTGTACCAGAATAGCTAACGAAATTTTTTGTTTGCTATTTTGGTACATAGTTTATTCAGTACCAAAAAAGAGAGTAATGGTAGTATGAAAGCTTTATTCCAGCCCATTTTGACAATAGAATATTATTTTGAAAATAAAAGCTGTTAAATCATCTTGAGCTATTTTTGACTTTTTCTCTAAAGCTTAACAAATTCACTAAACAGAAAGTAAAATCACAAACATTTTACAAGAGTCATTCTAAAACATTTTTTGCTCTAAAAGCAAGAGGAAATTTGGAAGAAAGAATCTAACAAGCCAGTATATTAAAACTTGTTAATATTTGGTGTACAGTTTATGAATACAATCTTCACTCTTTTTGCTCCACTATATACGATAGAAAGTTTTAACCACTAGCTAATCTCGAATGTTTCTGAATTTAATTCGTGGTTTTTTTCTTCAACTCAATGTATTTTTTCTCGAGCAATGATTAAAAGGCATGTATTTTGTCTTTCTTTCTCGTTTTACAAAATATAGCTTTTTCTTTTTTCTCCTGTAAAATGTTTTCACCCCTCCTGATTTGCTATGTTGCCTAAGATTATAGCATGCTACAATCTTTAACAAAAAAGTGTTTTTCAATTCTACGTCATATTAATGTTGGTTGAAACGAAAGTGTCCCAGGTTTCACTCCAACGTTCAGGCGGTGTACAAAGAAGGTAAGACCGCGACAACTAATTTTGTCCAAGATTGTAGTTTGACTTAAGTGGCCGCCTCACCGGCCACGACTCTTGAGTCGAGTCGGAAACGTGATGCTCCCGTGCGTATGAAGTCACTTTATTCATTTCAGGTTTTACTTTCTGTCCTTTTTTATAATAGCAATTTTCAGGTGCATGACAAAATATTGATTTTTTTTTAAAGGGCTGTTATCTTTCCATCATTTAAAAGATAATGGATTTAAAATGCTTTTAGTCTCGATTGTGGGATAATGTGTGTTTGGGTTCAACTGTTGTATTCAGTGCTTTTAGGGCCACTTGTTGAATCTCAGTGTTTGAAACTTAAACTCTAGTCATGTAAGCTGTGAAATAGTTTTTATAAATAGCTTTTTTGTGGTCTTCAAGTTTACCAAAATATTGAGTAAAAATGACTTTAATTCAGATCGGCCTTCTATAGCTGTTTGATAATACCCATTCAATAAATATTCATTTTTTTTTTTTGCAAACTCATATTTTTAAGCAAAAGAATAAATATAGGAAAATAAAACGAATCGATATCAATGAATGAGATTATATTTTCGTCACACCAAAATTGAAAGCTATCATTATTACATATACAATTCAAGTTGCAGGTAACAATTAGCAAATTTAGAAAGAGGAATACAAAATTTGCACTCTCTAAAAGTTAATGGATTTCAAATGTTTAACGTTCCACTTGCTGAATTGATTGGGAAAACTGCTAGAAAGTTGTTTTTTGTTTTCTTTAACTAGGCGTAATTTTATTAAAGAAACTGATAAAGAAAATTTGTCTTCTATTTCCGTGTAATCATATTTTTATCGTTTTTTTGTTGAAAGCAAATTAGGATAGTAGATATGAATATGCAAATGTTGTGCCTAATCATCAGAAATAAATGTTTTAGCCAAAAAAAAATGAATGAAAATAATTTACATGAGTTATTGAGAAGATCCATTTGTTGAACTTTGCAAGTTTTTTTTTAGAATCAAACGAATACATTTGCTATGTTCAGGTACACAATTAAGGAAGAGTAATTTTTGAAAATAGATTTAAAGAATAATACATTTTAAATGTTAAATGTTTTTTTTTTTTATAGTCTTTTTTTTGCACCTAAAGAAAAAAAAACATTATTTTGAGGTGCATAACTGCATGTAAGCAAATTTTGGAATATGAGCTGAGAATTTAAATCTTTTAAACCTTAACTTAGTTTCATTGTTTTTATTCTCACTTGATAAGTGGCCTGATTTAGGGCCACTTGTTGAACCACATCGTGCAACTACAATCCTGAAACGATTAGATAGTTTGTGGGAGGGGTGGGTTGAATTAAGCTAACATTAATTTGGTATAAACATTCAGATTTGCATTCTATGTTGGTTTAAAAATTATTTAGTCATTCCTGGTCAAAAAACCCATCAGTTAATAATTATTATAAAGTACTTACTTGATTGAAAAACAAACCTTCATAAACTCCTTACAATTGCAAGTATTGCATTGTAAGCAAAAGAGAAATTTGCACAAAGAATTGACATCTATGAATGATTTATTCTCTGCACTTTTTCTTCCCACCCCAAAGTGAACAAAATTCAGGCACATAACTTAAGATTCAAAAAGTGGATTAAAATATTGCATCTTTTAAACTATAATGGTTTTCAATTTGTTTTTACAAACAAACAAAAAACTTGAAATTGTCTTTAATGCAATTTTTCTTCTCATCACAAAGTGAGATGATTTCAGAAAAATAACTACAAATTCAAAAGGCGGACTGAAAACACGATAATGGAGTTTAAATGTGTTTTAATTAGGGCCCCTTGCTGAATTCAGGTACATATCAAAATATTTAGAGGGTGGATTGAAATAATTGGCAATTCTTAACAATTCAAACGATAATAAATTTCAATATGTTTTTAGTTTCACTTGCTTTCTATGCAATTTTTTTTCTCACCCCCAAGTGAACAAATTATGGGGGACATAACTACAAATTCAGAGGGTGGGCTGCAAAAAAACAAAAAACGATGATGGATTTCAAATGTGTTTAGTATCACTTGTTGAATCAGGTGCTTTTAAGGCCCCTTGCAGAATCGCATCACTTGAAAAGCATGCTCGAAGGATGTAAACTGATGATAGTTTCTTAATCTATTGACTAATCTTAATTTAATGTTTAGTAAACAAAACTGAAAGATTTATCTTTTGCATGAGTTTAATCTCTGTTCAGCTATCTATGGTTGTAAAACAAACTTGTAGATTAGCTGCGAACATGAAAATACTTGTGTCAATCATTTCAAAAATGTATAAATATGTGAATCAAAGGAAAAGGATACCATGAATTCCCATCTATTATTGAGAAAACATTTTTCATTGTTGTTTTTCTGAACAAATTATACACAAAAAGATATTTTCAGCAATTCTACAATATAATTTATTACCTTCAGTTCGTTTATCTCTGATCAACATACGTTATACCATATCATAGAATGATGAATTATTTTGCAATATATCTCTTATCAATGACATTGACCAGTAATTTAAGAATAAATTTATCAGACAGAAAATTATTTTAATTTCTGACATTTTATTATTTTTTGTTAATCGTCAAAACGGCAAAATACATATGAGAAAAGCTTTACCAACCTGAATATAATTTTGATGCAAGGGTTTCAAAAACATTAAGAAATGTATTAAATGTTGGTAACATAGAAACTAACGTAAAAGCAATGGAAGAGTTCTTTTGTATTTCAATCACTAAATAAATTAATCGTGGTGAGATGCAAAAAGATTTGATTGTAATATTTATTATTATTTAATTTTTTAAAAGGCAAAACAAATTCTTGCTGGTTGCAAGAAGGAAATTGTTCAACTTACCCGTTTTTGCCGTCCATATTCAAATATCACCAAGTTGGTTGTCTGCTTATTTTCAATAATTCAACTTCATAAAATATGGGATATCTGAATCCTGAATATTAGTTTCATATTAGTCTTAAAAGTTGTAACGTGTAAAAAAAGTTTTTATACTTTGATACACCACCGCTTTGTAGGATTCCAAAGTCGAAAATATTCTCCTGACTGCAACCAAAAGTACTTCAGAGTTTTTGTTAAGTTGTCCTTTTTATCAAGTGTGTGACTATTATCAATAAAAACAGTGATACTTTTAACCACCCAGAGAATTTAAGTCGAGTAAGAAAAGTTATCAAATTTATTGGAGTGTTTCAAGGTGAGGCATTGCCTAAGCCAAGGATAACATTCGAAGAAGTGTCAAAAGATTGACGGAATTAGCTGAAACTTATCGCAAAACAAGTGATAATTTGATTGCTCACGTTTCTTCTATAAGAAAATCAGAACATTGAATAAAGTAGGGTTTTAAAGCGAAGCATCGATAAAATATCAGTTTTGTAAGTTAATGTTTAATTCAATTGAATTTAAGTCCGCTTTTGTTTGTAATGACCAGTGTTCTTTAAAAAATATTTCCTCTCGCAGTTCACAAATTAAGGTTGAATATTTTCAATCAATGATATCTTTTCTATAGATTAAATCTGCAAACTGACAAAAAAAGTTTAGTCGATATATAATTTTAGATGAAATTTTTCCTGATATGATCCGTCTAAAGTGTTCATAAAATATTCTCAAATAGAAGTTTATGAGATTATCATTATAAGACAATTTTTTTGATTGCTGAAATTGAAGGACGGTGAAAATTACGGACGTCGGCAACGCTTTGTTGTTCCTTCTTCCCCCTCTTACTACTGCAACAGTAAAATGTTTCACTGGTCTTCCACTTCATAAATACAATGGAGGTAACCTTCCGTGTTTACAAACTGTTCAAGCTAAGATTAATGTGATCAAAGTTGAGAAGTAACCAAAAGATAGCATAAATCTTCGCGTGGAAAAATGCTGCTTGACACGACCTTTGACCGATATGAATAATAATGAGTACAAATTTTCACTGAGTTTACTGTTGAAGTGAAAGGTGGTGTCGTCTATATTAAGGTTTTCAAGTTTTTTTCTTTGGTTGTGTGAATACTATGATATTGAAATCAGGGGCGTAGGATGATTCACCTCCCAGGAGAAAAACCCCAACATTTCCTGGGTATACAGTGGGTAATGGCACTGGTGAATTAAGATCACATCAAACGTTGCTGCTAATCTAGATATCTTTTTAAATTTTCGGGGAATTTCCTTCTTTTTTGGAATATGCCACTGAACAAATTTGACTAAAATTTCTAATACTTTTATCGAATTTTCTTTTAATTTTATCATTTTTTTCCCTTCAAATTATCCTTCAATTTTACAATTTGTTCTTCAAATGTTATTGATATTGATAAAATTATTATCAATAATAAAATGTTGAACAATAACCACTTCTAACATCAATAGACAATGGATATTGATAAGAATAATCATCAATAATAATAATATGTCGAAGTACAATTACTTCTAAGATGGATAGACAATTAATATTGAAAAGAATAATCATCAATAACAATATGTCGAAGTACAATTACCTCTAACATGGATAGACAATCGATATTAATAGGAATAATTATCAAAAACAAAATGTAGAAGTATAATCACTTCTAACTTTGATAGACAATCGATATTGATAAGAATAATCACCAATAACAAAATGTCAAAGTATAATCACTTTTAGCATGGATAGACAATGGATAATGATAAGAATAGCCATCAATAACAATATGTCAAAGTATAATCACTTTCTAACATGGATAGACAATCGATATTGATAAGAATAATAATCAATAAGAAAATGTTGAAGTATAATCACTTCTAAGATGAATAAACAATCGATATTGATTAAAAAAATCATCAATAAGAATATGTCAAAGTATAATCACTTTTAGCATGGATAGACAATGGATAACGATAAGAATAACATCAATAACAATATGAAAGTATAATCACTTTCTAACATGGATAACAATCGAATAATAATCATCAATAACAAAATGTCAAAGTATAATCACTTTCTGATATGGATAGACAATCGATATTGATAAGAATAATCATCAATAACAAAATGTCGATATATAATTACTTCTAACATCGATAGACAATCAATATTGATAAGAATAATAGTCAATAACAATATGTCAAAGTATAATCACTTCCAACATGGATAGACAATCGATATTGATAAGAATAATAATCAATAAGAAAATGTTGAAGTATAATCACTTCTAAGATGAATAAACAATCGATATTGATAAAAAAATCATCAATAACAATATGTCGAAGTATAATCACTTATAACTTTGATAGACAATGAATATTAATAAGAATAATTACCAATCACAAAATGTTTAATGTATAATTACTTCTATTATGGATAAACAATCGATATCGATAAGAATAATCATCAAAACAAAATGTCGAATAATCAAACATAGATAGACAATCGATATAAAGAATAATCATCAAAACAAAATGTCGAAGTATAATCACTTCTAACATGGATAAACAATCGATATTGATAAGAATAATCATCAATAACAAAATGTCGAAGTATAATCACTTCTAACATGGATAAACAATCGATATTGATAAGAATAATCATCAATAACAAAATGTCAAAGTATAATCACTTCTAACATGGATAGACAATCGATATTGATAAGAATAATCATCAATAACAAAATGTCAAAGTATAATCACTTCTAACATTGATAGACAATGGATATTGTTAAGAATAATCATCAATAACAAAATGTTGATGTGTAATCACTACTACCATGGATAGACAATCGATATTGATAAGAATATTCATCAAAAACAAAATGTCGAAGTATAATCACTTTTAACATGGATAAACAATCGATATTGATAAGAATAATCATCAATAACAAAATGTCAAAGTATAATCACTTCTAACATTGATAGACAATGGATATTGATAAGAATAATCATCAATAACAAAATGTTGATGTGTAATCACTTCTACCATGGATAGACAATCGATATTGATAAGAATATTCATCAAAACAAAATGTCGAGTTATAATCACTTCTAACATTGATAGACAATGGATATTGATAAGAATAATAATCAATAACAAAATGTCGAATCATAATCACTTCAAACATGGACAGATAATCGATATTGATAAGAATAATCATCAATAACAAACTGTCACAGTGTAATCACTTCTAACATGAATAAAAAAATCGATATTGATAAGAATAATCACCAATAGCAAAATGTCGAAGTATAATCTCTTCTAGCATGGATAGACAATGAAGCATCACTATATACAAAAGTTATGTAGGTATCTTGTTTCGTTTATACTTCCATTAAAGGATTAGTTTAATGGTCAAGCAAATTTATCTTTTATGAAAGAGCACTTTTAAAGAAGCAAAATGGCGAAGAAAGCATTCAAGAATCTCGTTCTATTAAGGAGGTATTCAACTTTAAAGCTGTGTCTAAAGCTCCCGCCAAAACTGGTTAGATATTGGTTAAGTTACAGTTGTAGGGTTTCCCAAACCTACAAGGTTTTAAGTACTTTTACTTCAGGTAAATCTCCATTTTCGCATATAAGTACATTTTAAACATTTTCTACAATATTTTGTGTAACAGGAGCTGGCTATATTCTGTTGTTTTTTTGTTTATTTTTTTGAACAAAATTCAATCAACAATAAGCAGGAAAATCCTTAAAGTTTAAATAGGGAGGCTCGTCTCAGTTCGTACATCGTTGGTCTCTATAAAATTGAGGGATGCAGAGCTTTCACGTCACTTCCGGTTCTGGAACGCACAAAATCCCTGTATGTTTGTATATGTGCATACATAGCGTTGTGTGTGTAAAGATTCAATCGTAGTACAGAACGTTATAACGATTTACGGGAAACTTGCTTTTTCAACGTATTTATTAAAAAGAAAAAAGTGAAAGTGAAAGATTAGTAAGATATACTTAGAATAGCAGTCACCAGACAAAAATTACAATGAGCGAAAAAACAAAAAAAAGAAAGATTCGAGAGAAGAAAAAAACAGGTTCTGGCAGGACTCGAATTACAACTGTTGGTTCGAGAAAGAAAAATAGAAAAAGTCCATCGTCTTACCTACTGGGCTATATAATGCGATACACATGTCTGGGGTTTTATTAAATGTATACCGTAAAGTAAGGACCAACGAATCGTGCAGTAAATTTGTTAAAATTTCATCCAATCAAACAATTTAAATCGAGTTCTAAACATTGTGTCCATATTACGATTTCGCCTCTTTAACATTTACTATATATTGATCAAATTCTATTTATGTATATCGACTATTTCCAACTTGCTACCACAAACTTTACATACGCCTGAACATCTTCAGTTATTAGCATCACGTTGGAAACTAACTTTGCTTTTTTACATTTTTAAAGATTTTTCTTTACATAATTTAAGGGTTTTATTGCTTTTCGAAAAGCGAACCAACAAACCATTTTGTTTTATTTCTCATATAAGTTTCTAAATCCTCGTTAGTTAATAATTCTAAAGGTACATGGATATACAAATTTGACCCAGATGAAGGCGTATTTAATTCTGAGTAGCGCATTCTTGAAATGGTCGCAATAATAGTTGTGAGTCTTATGTTATGGCAAATCAAAATTTGCAAAAAAATATTCAGCCCATGCAAAAGTGATGATGTATGAACGGAAATACAGCTAAAATTCTTATAATCTGATAATCATATATTAAGTAGCCTAAATCTGTATTATATTTCTTTCCCAAATTTTCAATATCAAAGGTTCTCTCAAATTGTGTTCTAAAGTTACATCTGGGTCAAGGTTATAATAATATTCAAGTTCCTATAAACTGCAACCAACTTCTCCCATTGAAAATATTTTGGAGAAGAACCGGAAAACAGTAAGTTAACATGAGCAATTTTGTAGTTGTCCCATTCTGAGGTCACAAAATATTGCGCAATTTATACTAATTACGTGTCAAAGTTTTTCAATGTTGTAAAATGGTCAGTTTCCAATCGATTTTGATGTGATTTTCGGTGGAATTTAGCATATTTAAAGCCATTTAAGATCCTGTCGTAGCTGTACCTGTCCATATACCTTTAAAGTGGCAGAGCCCAACAAAATCTTTTGAAGAACGCTTACGAATGGTATCTTGTTGTTTCTTTTCCGTTCATAACCCTTATTGACATTGTTTGACTTCGCTTTGCCTTATACAGTCGTATTGCTTGGGCTATAAACTTTAAAAAAGTTACGATACTCTCCCTCAAAGTTGAAGGTTTTAAGTGTATTGGCATAAAATTCATAATAGAAATTCTGAGTATGAATAATTTTCGGTGCCACTTGAAAGACAAAATCATTAAAGAAGGTTGTAAAATACTCGTAAATTCTAGCCAGTAGAAAATGACTTTGGATGCTCGTAAAATACCTGTAGTAAAAACTATATTTAATGTAGATTGTTCCCTTAAAATAGGTTGAGAGTTAAAGACATTCAACTTTAAGAGGACTAAGGTTCTTCAAAAAACGCATATTTTAAAAATTGAACTTGTAAAGGGGTATCCATATTCTTCAAAGGAAGTCTGAATGTACACCAAGTGTACAGGTGATAGAACATATACTGCATCAGGGACGGAGCCAGGATAAATTATCAGGGGGCCAAGCCAAGCAAAACCAGGGATGATATAATAACGTATTTTATAAGCAGTTTTGTCATGATTAATGAAATATATTGGGACAAGGGTGTAGAGTCTTATAAGCGGAGAGCAGATGAAAAGGTACTTCCTGAAACGATTTCACTTTTCATATTGCATGTTTTCTTTCATTTTTGATTGGGAAATTATTAACAAAAAATTGAAGGAAGTTTTGGTAAAATTTGGCAACATTTCACGATAACTGATTAATATTTACTTAAAATCGAAGAACAGCTGCCGCCAAAAGGACGAAGGAAATTTTCTGAAAATGGCACGAGAAAGAAAGAAAATTCGAAAGAGATATCTCAAACACTGAAGGAAATTTACCAAAATTTGAAGAAATATTACTGAAAATTGAAAAAAAATTGCCCCAAAATGAAGGAAATTTTCAAAAAACTACACGAGATTGAAGAGAATTCCTCAAAAATTGAAAGTGATTTCCCATATATTAAAGGAAATTTCAGGAAAATTAAAGAAAATTGCCCCTAAATGAAGGAAATTTTCCGAAATTTGCACGAGAATTAAGGAAATTGCCCAAAATTGAATGAAATTTCCCAAACATTGAAGAAAATTTCCCCAAAATGGAAGAAAATTTACATAAACCGTAACTAAAAAGTAGCATCGGAAAAACACTCAGGGGGCCATGGCCTCCGGCCCTAACTCTGAAACCGCCCCTGATATAGTCAGATAACATTCTGACCGTAGTATACGCTATAGCCAGTACTGAGTGAGGTATTTATCCAGTTATCTCACTACAATACTGCTTGCGATTAGATATGCATGGAATTTATAAAGCCAGCGCGAATCTGGGAAAAGAAGAAGGGCCGGGATTGGAGGGGGGGGGGGGGGGAGGGGCTGCTTTTACCTTCCCAATTGCATGCTTTCTTCCCGGTTAAGAGGTAAAATTGGGAATATATCAGCATACAATTGATATTTTGGTAATTTATTGATCAAAGGACTAAAATCTTTGTTCAGTATACTGACTGACTGACTGAGAGCGATTCGCATCAAGTTAGGCTAGATAAAACATACCTCTATCAGTATATGGACAAACCTCTTTAACTGTTTAATATGTTGTTTTAGTAGTGGGCCTCCTTTAAGAAATTTACACTGGTCTTAAAACCTGAAATATTGGAAAATTTGTCACTTATTCATACGGATTCCCAGTTTCGGGGTCCAAAATTTGTCACACCAGATTGTTATTCAAATCACACTGTAGCGCCGTAAGGCGGCACTGCGCATGCGACGCGTGCGCTTAACGGCGTTGGGTCTAGGGGTCCGCTTAGGGGCCCTTAATGTGGTCCAGTGGCGAAGCCCTGGGAGGAGTCCAGGGGGTAAATCCCCGTAAGCTCTGCGATTTGGGGCATTTTGAAGGTCCAAAATGGAACATTTTGATAAGATTATATTTTCATCATACTTTTCCCACGCCATCCACTCTGCCAACCACTGTAGAAAAATAAGAAGAGAATAACTTGCTGTGGGGGTTGATATCAAAGGTGATTTACCTATAAAGGAAATTTGAGCTGCAAATTGGGAAATTATTAACATCAAATTGAAAAATTAGGTCAAACTAAAGCAAAAAATTAGGCAAAATTAAAGAAAAATTTGTTTAAAATTATAGAAATATTGGACAAAATTAAAGAAAAGTTAGTTATTTGATATTTTTCAGATATTGAAAATTTATCGAAAATAAAGAAAATTGAAGAAAAATCCCCAAAATGAAGGGAATTTCCCGAAATTTAAAACAAATTTCCAGATAATAATCATTAAAACATCTGATATTTGTGCATGCAATGTATCACCTACATTTTGTTGTGGGAAGGGGTGGGGGTGCTGAGGAAGGGGGACGAACACATGATGTACGAATGTAGCGACGGGTACCGTAACACTGAGTGAGTATAGTACATTAGGTCTATTCGTATTACGAAAAACCATATAAAACAACAGTGCATAGCATCGGTGGCACGCATAGGCGGGATTTGAGGGGGAAAGGGAAAACTTTCCCCCTTTTTACCGAATGTGTCTCTTTTGTATGGTGTTTTTAGCATCTAAGCATGATTTTGTGCCCCCCCCCTCCATCGCCGCTTTTGACTTTTCCCCTATTTTCGGTGTATGTAATTGAATGGGAGACCAAATCACTAAGTAATGCTAATGAACAGATGAATGATTAATCAATTTAACAAATACTCATATAAATAGGAAAATTGTAGAAAATACCGTTGTTCTGCATGAACGCAAACATGTATATATACATACAAAGCCATGGCCTATATGCATAAGGACGTTTATAAACCTTTTACTTTGGATTATTATTATCATTATCATTATCATTATTATTATTGATACTATTATTATTATTATTATTACTATTATTACTATTATTACTATTATTACTATTATTACTATTATTACTATTATTATTATTATTATTATTATTATTATTATTATTATTATTATTATTATTATTATTATTATTATTATTATTATTATTATTATTATTATTATTATTATTATTATTATTATTACTATTATTATTATTACTATTATTATTATTATTATTATCATTATCATTATTTATATTATTATCATTATCATTATCATTATCATTATCATTATTATTATTATTATTATTATTATTATTATTATTATTATTATTATTATTATTATTATTATTATTATTATTATTATTATTATTATTATTATTATTATTATTATCATTATTATTATTATTATTATTATTATTATTATTATTATTATTATTATTATTATTATTATTATTATTATTATTATTATTATTATTATTATTATTATTATTATTATTATTATTATTATTATTATTATTATTATTATTATTATTATTATTATTATTATTATTATTATTATTATTATTATTATTATTATTATTATTATTATTATTATTATTATTATTATTATTATTATTATTATTATTATTATTATTATTATTATCATTACTATTATTTTTGTAAATTCCACCCCCTCCCCACCCCTTCTTTTCCCGAAGAAAAAAAGAAGTTAGGTGTGAGCTTAGCTACCAACCAACGTATGCTAATCTTTATCTCACAACCTTTTGAAACTCAAGTTGAGCATTATTTTTTTAGCTCAACTTCCCTTTGAACTTATTAGCAAGGCTAGCCCAAAATCCAGATTTTCGTTCGGATACGTTCGAATTTTTTTAAGCGGTTATTAAATTCTAACTGTTTATTAAACATTTTGCTGTTTTCATGTTTGCCTTACATAGATCGATTCATGAATGTATAGTGTGTAGTTTTAAAGAATTTTACATTGCAAATCTCACCAAAAATAAGTCCAAAATTCGGTTTTCGTTCATTCAGTCATTGATGTTCTAGTTTTGGAAACCAGTCGTCGGATTTTACTATCACAGTTTGCAGTGTTTTCAATTAATTAGGTACAGACACTTCAACGCTTTGTACAGTGAACCATGCCGGAGAAGGATCAGTGAAATATTTTCTTATTTTACTCAATTTACAACGACCATTAAGGTTTAAAACGTAGGTGCTCATTAAGATTAAGTCTTTTTGTAGTACGTTCATGCTATTTTTACATAGTAGGACGAATTTTTAATTTATAATTACAAAAGGCAACAGCCACAAATTCGTAGCGGAAAGGCTTACTTTAAGCCGTGCGTCGTCAATTTTCGGTTACGCTATTATGTTGAGCAATGTAAACGTTTTTCACGTTGTAATTTGCACAACGACTTATGTGTACAGCCGATGCGTATGTCTACAGTACACAGTCATATGTTATCTGACTAGTGGGGAATATGCCCCACCAATAATTTGATCAATCGTTGCTTTTTTTTTTCTTCTCAAGCTTTCTTTGTTATGATTGCTGTTATAAAATATGAGTAAATTTCTTAATATCCAATTGATTATTACTCAAGAATTTATTTTGAATCCAATTATCTTTATTTAATTCAACTGATGTCAAAAGGTCAATGTAAGTCTATGGCAATTGTCAGTCTATGGCACCAATTTTTAACACAACAAAAACCACCTCCCCCATCCCCCTCTTTTTGCCCCACCAATCTGAAACTCCTTTCGGTGCCCCTCTGCAGTGGTATATATTTTGTGATGAGGGGTTGGGTAAAATTACCTTCATTGTTTTAAGCTATTAAACTACGTTAGCTAGAGTTTGTCCAGGTGACATTACGTTCTCCAAATTCTGAACTTTTACACTGATCTTAAAAATCACATTCTGGTTTTTCTGAATCATACTCTAAATTTTCCGAATGAGGATATATTTTTCACGATTTCGTATAGAGAATTCGAATAAAATATACAAATAAAGTATTTGAAAAAATGTAAACATACGTGTTTACTTTAAACTGAATGTTTATTACCATTTTCGGAATTTTCAAACACATTACTGAAACAATGTAAGCAGCAAATGACCACATCTAGTTCGGCTTTAATTTGAACATCTCATTTTTTTAGGTCATTTATATATATATATATATATATATATATATATATATATATATATATATATATATATATATATATATATATATATATATATATATATATATATATATATATATATATATATATATATATATATATATATATATATATATATATATATATATATATATATCTATATCTATATATAAATATATATATATATATATATATATATATATAAATATATATATATATATATATATATATATATATATATATATATATATATATATATATATATATTTTATATATAGCTTTTAATATCTTGGAAGATCAATCAGCTTATTGCATCATTTAGAAAATATTCTTTTTACAATTTACTGCTCCTTTTAATCAGTAATTTCACTGCAATCTTTTCTATAATCGAATACGAGACACCCGCTCCCCCCTCTTTAATGTTTGCTGAAAACCATCAGGATGGGTGACAAGAACCTGCATTTTGGTATCTTTAAAAAGACAAATTATTCAGTGCAACAATTCTCACCCTACCCCCACTCCCTTCCTCATCCCCCATCGGCCGGAAAATATAAAGATATAGCATATTTGTTAAAAGAAATCGTATTAATTTAGGATAATTAGTCAGAAAATTTAAGAGCATAAGACGAACAAATTTATGTCCTAAATTTGGTGAAGGGGGAGGGGGGGGGGACTAGCCATAACAATGCGTTTAGTTACTTCACTGTAAGATATATTCCTTCTTTTTAATGTATACAGTAACTGAAGATTGAGAATGTAGCATGGTGTAGGTAAAAATTGAGCTAATGCCACCAACGATGATGATTAATATGTACAACGAAAACAATTAGTGATATTGTCACGATTTGAACATTTTCAAATTACGCATCATTTCATATTATGAAGCGTCTGCCGTATTAGTCAACTAAAAAAAACATGTCATATTTGTAGTTGACTGTATGACCACGGGTATGTCATCCCAGATAACAGCTACCAGATATTAGAGTACTTGTTCAAAATTCTCCGGACATCATTTTTGTTAAAGCTATATGGACAGATAGCACCAACATGGGCTTAATGGCTTAACAATAAAC
This sequence comes from Chiridota heheva, assembly GCA_020152595.1. Classification (NCBI taxonomy): domain Eukaryota; kingdom Metazoa; phylum Echinodermata; class Holothuroidea; order Apodida; family Chiridotidae; genus Chiridota; species Chiridota heheva. The sequence goes on along the minus strand of JAIGNY010002710.1, from coordinate 212,105 downwards.
TAAAATTATGTAAACATCAAAAAGTTACAAAATCGGCCCGAATTGACCATTTTACAGCATTTTAAAACTTTAATACCTAAATGGTATAAATTGCGTAATATTTGTATGACCTCAGAATGGGACAACTAGAAAATTGATTTTTTTGAAAGATCATTGCCTTCGATCTTTCTCCCCCCCCCTCCTCTTTCTTTTTAAAAAAGAGAAAATGAATGGGAGAAGTAGCTATAATGAACAGGAGATTTTATATCATTATAACCTTGACCCAAATTTAGTAGTACAACGTATTGAACGTAATTTGATAACCTTTTATATTTTAAGTTTGGAAAAGAAATATATAAAAATTACAGTAAATAATTTTAGTTGTATTCCTGTGCATGCATCATCACTTTTGTGCCTGCAGAAAATTTGTACAAACTTTAATTTATCATAACTTAAAAATGTAGTGCTTTTGTGATCGTTTAAAGACTGTTCTGCTCAGAATTTATTACTCCTTCATATGGGTGCAAACTCTCTACCTGCCCATATACCTTTAATGCTAAGTGACGCGTATCTATGCTGATGAATAGGGTTACTCATGTCTCTTTGGGAAAACGGTGACGAGGTCCATGATTGAGGAAACGTTGAGCTGATTTCATATATAATGTGGATGAAGACACGCCTTTTAAGCAATTTTGAAGGTCGTAGCTGCGCGAACATGAGATCATGGATTCTATCCCACGCATGCTCAGATGCAGTGGTGTTGAGCTACATCTTTAGCCGGGGTTTCTTTAACGTTCAAAGTTATCGACACATACAATATGATATGAAATTTTGAAATGGCCATACTTTGAAATATTACCCGACCCTCCTCCTCCGCTCCCCCACTCACGCTTTTTCACCACTGCTCCCCCACCCACGCTTCTACACCACTTCTTCCTCATCCGCTTCTCCACCCACGCTTCTACACCACTGCTCCCTCCTCCGCTCCCCCACCCATGCTCCTACACCACTGCTCCCTCCTCCGCTCCCCACCCATGCTCCTACACCACTGCTCCCTCCTCCGCTCCCCACCCAAGCTTCTAAACCACTGCTCCCTCCTCCGCTCCCCACCCACCCAAGCTTCTACACTACTGCTCCCTCCTCCGCTCCCCACCCACGCTTCTAAACCACTGCTTCCTCCTCCGCTCCCCACCCACGCTTCTATACCACTGCTTCCTCCTCCGCTCCCCACCCACACTTCTACACCACTTCTCCCTCCTCCGCTCCCCACCCAAGCTTCTACACCACTGCTCCATCCTCCGCTTCCCACCCACGCTTCTACACCACTGCTCCTCCTCCGCTCCCCACCCACGCTTCTACACCACTGCACCATCCTCCGCTCCACACCCACGCTTCTACACCACTGCTCCCTCCGCTCCCCACCCAAGCTTCTACACCACTGCTCCCTCCTCCGCTCCCCACCCACGCTTCTACACCACTACACCATCCTCCGCTCCCACCCAAGCTTCTACACCACTGCTCCATCCTCCGCTCCCCACCCAAGCTTCTACACCACTGCTCCCCTCCTCCGCTCCCCACCCACGCTTCTACACCACTACACCATCCTCCGCTCCCACCCAAGCTTCTACACCACTTCTCCCTCCTCCGCTCCCCACCCACGCTTCTACACCACTACACCATTCTCCGCTCCCACCCAAGCTTCTACACCACTGCTCCCTCCTCCGCTCCCCACCCAAGCTTCTACACCACTGCTCCCTCCCCGCTCCCCCACCCACGCTTCTACACCACTACACCATCCTCCGCTCCCCACCCACGCTTCTACACCACTACACCATCCTCCGCTCCCCACCCAAGCTTCTACACCACTGCTCCCTCCTCCGCTCCCCTACCCAAGCTTAAACACTACTGCTCCCTCCTCCGCTACCCCACCCACGCTTCTACACCACTGCACGCTCCTCCGCTCCCCCACCCAAGCTTCTACACCACTGGTCAGATGGCATGCCAAGATTTAAATGATTAGTTTAGTGGTCAAGCATCAAAAGAAACAAAATGGTGAAGGACATTTTCAAAAATTGGGATAGGTCGTAATCTTTGGTTTTTTATATATATTTTTTTGCTTTCGAAAATTAAAACAAAATCACCACAGAAGTGGGCTAAATTTGAACACTTGTCTTGGGAGGGGGTCTATGACTTTCTTGGACCTCCTCACTTTTTCAGTGCTGGCTACACCACTGCCCTCCCCCTCCCAAGACAAAGTGTTCAAATCGATCCTACTTCCAAGGGAAACTTACTGAAAAGCAATGAAAAAAGTCTGGAAATACATTTTCTTTATTATTTTTTTATTTATTTATTTCATCATCATCATCATCATTTTTATTATTATAAGTAGTATTATTATTTATATTATTATTTTTATTATTATTAATATCAATATTATTGTTATTATCATTCATATTATATCATTACTATTATTCCTATTATTATTATTATTATTATCATTCATATTATATCACTACTATTATTACTATTATTATTATTATTTGTATTAGTATTAATATTAATATTAATATAATTATTATTAGCATTCATATTATATAATTACTATTATTACTATTATTATCATTATCATCATCATTATCATCATCATTTCTTCTCCTTCTTTTAAATATTATTATTATTATTATTGTTTTTATTATTATTCATATTATTGATATTATTAATATTATTATTGATATTATTAATATTATTAATATTATTATTAATATTATTGATATTATTAATATTATTAATGTTATTATTATTAATATATTAATATTATCATTATTATTATTACTGTTATTATTAATATTATTATTATTATTAATATTATTATTAATATCATTAATATTATCATTATTATTATTATTGTTATTATCATTATTAATATTATCATTATTATTATCATTATCATTATTATTATTATTATTATAATTATAATTATAATTATAATTATAATTATAATTATTATAATTATTATTAATTTATTATTATTATTATTATTATTATTATTATTATTATTATTATTATTATTATTATTATTATTATTATTATTATTATTATTATTATTATTATTATTATTATTATTATTATTATTTATCCTTTTTTTTTGGAGGGGGGGGGCGCAGAGTGCACCTCAAATATATTTCTTCTTATACGTTAGTAATCAAGGACTTTTAATTTGAAAAGGCACTTTTATTATTTTCAAAAGGGCAATTTCCAATTCCAAAAGGGGCACTTTTTATTTTCAGGAGGGTTTTTTTTTACTTGCAAGTGGGGAAATTGTGTTCAGAAGTTTTATTTGAAAAATTAGGGGGCATGTCTCCCAAGTGCCCCTCCCCCGATTCCTACCCATCTGACTGTAAAGGTATTTGCATAATTGCAGATATTTTTAAAATATTTATTAAGCAGTACAGTATGTGGTATTGATTTAGGGAAATTTGGTTGCGCGAGACACATTTTATATCGCCGTTGGTAAGTGTGACTCAAGGGCTGAATGACAGATTTGAAAAGAACAAATAGCTCTTTGAAGTCTTGTCGATGTTCGACCCATCGAAGTTTCAAGATCTCAGTCGACGGAATTCATTCAGAAAAAAGATCTCACCATTTGTTCCAGTTATGGACGAGACTCTTAAGATGTAGCCTACTGATCAGCTATTTAGCTTTTCATCCACATTTGAGAAGTTAAAAAAGCCATCACAGAGAAAAGTGACGATGAAGAGTTCGGAGACGAAATTATCAGATTATTAGCGAGGTCCAAAATGAATTACACGATGATTCCTGAGAGGATATTACTTTATAATCGCTTTGGAAGTACTATGTGATCCAAAGCACAGCCTATAGAGCAAGGGCTCTTAAATTTACATTTTTGGAAGGGCCATCATATCACAACAGCTTCAGGCCGTGGGCCAATCGTTTGGCAAAAGCAGCGCCATGTGACAGACAAAACCCGTCAAAACAATCCCTGAATACAAACACATTGAGAGCGTGCGTGATTAGAAGGATGTACGTCAGACGTCGGCGGTTCTCTTATCCACTTCCTTTGACAAGCCGCAAGCCCAGTTTATAGCAGACATTTTATTTGACAAGCCGCAATATTTTAGCGAGCTGATCTGTCTAGAAAAACCAAAATAAACGAATATTTTGCGATTAATCTTAATGCGATGCCTGAATGCGCTAATATATATATATATATATATATATATATATATATATATATATATATATATATATATATATATATATATATATATATATATATATATATATATATATATATATATATATATATATATATATATATATATATATATATATATATATATATATATATATATATATATATATATACACTCTCTATAGAAATATTCATCTTCATAATAATATTTTGAAGAATATTTCTTATAGAATATGAAAATGCAATCCTCCAATGGGCATCACGCACGGTGTATCTTGACATCGATGTTATCAATGATTTCCTCAAGAAGGTACCACTTTATTTCCTCTAAACAAAGCCAGTATTTTTTAGTGTAAGTGTATTTCTGTACCAGCTTCTTACTTGCAACCATTAGATTGAATTGGCCTAATTACATCCATGTCTTCTTTTAGTCATATCATCAATAAATATATCAAAGTAAAGTTCTAATAAGATACATTTGGTGTAATGTCTCCATCTCATGCATAACAGTTGTTAATTTACTATTGATATTATTCTAATAATTACGCTAAAGACGGGGGCTACTTCTGGGAATTACACCTATTGTAAAAACGTCGGAGATGAATCTACCAATATTTTTTTTTTTTAAATGCGGTTAATTCATTCACAAACTTTGCCTTTAAATAACGCAGAAAACGCTCTAAATTATTATTAGAAATGCCCAAGTCGTCGGAGCGACTAGGTGACTCCCTCTCCAATCCAAGGCGCTTTCCAATGTTTTTCCCCTCTTGTGAACAAACACTCATAACGCCACTGGTCAAAAGCCTCGACCCCTACCACCCACCCCACCCCCTTCCTCGAATTTGGACAAATCAATCGAACTTTTGTTATACAAGTTCCGACCACACAATGCCAAGTAAGTTAATCTTATACAAAAAAAACACAGGAATATTCCTGTGGTTTTTTTTTGTAATATTTCCATAGTTTTTTGCAATATTTCCGTTTTTGTAATATTTCCATGGTTTTTTGTAATATTCCCATGTTTTCTTTTGTAATATTTTATGTTTTTTTGTAATATTCCTATAATTTTTTGTAATATTCCCATGTTTTTTGTAATATTTCCATGTTTTTTTTTTGGGTAATATTTAGTACAAATATTAGGTTGATATTACAATCCGTTTAGGATATATGGATTTACCAATTGCCTTTTAAAGTTTTTGTACAGTATGATGAATTCGTGTTTGATGATGTCATAGAGACAATTCCACTGTAAATGTGATGTATTTCTTTGAACGTTAAATGGCTGTTTCCGTATGATTAGAAACAATTTTCCAAAAGTTATTGAAGTAGGGTATATTTGGCAATGTATATGAATATCTAGCTTTCATCAATTTATTTTCTAGCAGATTTTACTAATAGAAACGGATGATAGATTTGAATGAAATACATCAACTTTGTGGGAAAATGTGTTGCTGCGATGTCATACTGAGCCTTTTCCAATTTGTTTATTGGGATTTTTGTGAACCTTAAGATTGGAACATCTCCTGGTAGGAATAATATCCACATGATTTTTGTACTAAGTTGTTTCTGACAATTTTCTCTTGCTTATGAAAGGTTACAAATAAACATAGGAATATTCCTCTAAAAACATGGAAATATTCCTTTAAAAAACATAGGAATATTCCTTTAAAAACATGGGAATATTCCTTAAACGAAACAGGATTGTGAATAAACTAATTCAAAATGTTTTCCCGTCAACATGGTTAAAGAGTCTATTCTTTTGTATAAAAACGACTGTAGATTCAACATCATTATTATTTTTATTTTTTTTAAGAGGTGGGAATTATCAGATTAACAGAATTATATATAAACTTTACCAGACTCTGTATAACTACTCTTCATACATATCCAATGGTTTTAAGCCCCAACATCTCTAGATGAAATAGGCCTACAATGAAATGCTGTGAGGAATAAAATCTTTTCGTGGAATAATCTTGAAGTAATCTATTCCCCATTTTTTTTTTTTAATAGATTCCTTTTACATACCTGTATACTATGAACTTGTCTGACCATTGTCCTTTAAGATCTACGAAGAAGCATCTATAGCTAAAATGCTTTAGAAATCGAATAATATCAATAAAACAGCAACAATTTAGCATGCGAACATAAATTCAACTTTTTGAATTTTCAAAATCTTATTGTTGATATGTAAATCTATAATGCGTAAGAAGCCGAATTTCTTGAGGTTATTCGAACGTAGTCACATCCTTTTGGCTTTTTTTCTTTCTTTCTTTTTTCAGAAATAGAGGCGTTAATTTAACTCGCCTTCTATACCTCTCCTGTTGGTCAATTCTATACTTCTTATATAACTCATCGTTCATCAACTCGCCTCTGTAAATTCATAAAGAGGAGAGGGATTTTTTTTTTTTCAGTCCTGTAAAATAGTGAGGGCGTTTTTTTTTCCCTGTCAAATAATTTCTCCCTAGGATAAACAGATTTTCGAAGGCAGTATTTCACATCTCTAATGTAGTAAATTCTTGAAAAGTTGATGGACATGTGTTCAATTTCTATACTGGTTTAAAGAGTATTTAAATCTGAACATATCGGTTTTCAGATATATGAATAATTAAATATATTTTTTTTTATAGTTTCTTCACTTATGACCGATCAAATTCTCAAAGTATGGCAAACAGGTTCAAAATCTTTACGAAATCATGTAAAAAAATCTGAAATCTTAGTCACTGAAAATGATAGGAAATTCTGTTCCTGCTAAAATTTCATTGGGAGCACAAATTGAGGATACTTATGACAGATATATAAAGAAGAAAGGATTTACGAAAGAATATACCAACATCGCCCTCTAATACATTAGAAAATGCGCATAGAATAAGCAAATGGTTGCCTGAGATTTAAAAGCGCTGTATGGTCAATGTTTAAGCAAATTCATAAGATTGTTTATCCACGGTACTAATGTAATTCTTGTCGTCACCACGCGATAAAATTTATATGCATGATTTGTTGATTTTTTTTACACAATAGTGAAAACATTTTTGGTTCCGATACTGTCAGTAACAAGAACCTATGCAGTAGTATGTGTATGTATGCATGTATGTATGCATGTATGTATGTATGTATGTATGTATGTATGTATGTATGTATGTATGTATGTTTGTATGTATGTATGTATGTATGTGTATGTATGCATGTATGTATGTATGTATGCATGTGTGTATGTTTGTGACGTTTGCTTGTAAATAAGATATCTCCTGTACAGTACATATATGCCATGTCATATTTGGCACACATTAGATGCATCATGACCCATAGATGTTGTTTCAGTACCGATATCGTGCCAATGACTGTGCGGGACAAAATGTAAAAATCTTCAAATACTCATATTTTGATAACCATATTATCTGTTTTGCATCTTTTGTGACATAAATAAGGTGTTAGGGTTAATAAAAATGTTCAACAACACTGATATGAATTGTGGGCGGGCATAATGCGGTTTTACTGAAACAATTTGTAAACACGGTCTCCTGAACCATATATCAGTGTCATGTCAAATTTGGCTTATTGATTAATCATGACTCAAAGATGGTCCCTATTGTTTCTGGTGTCGATATCATGCATAATAATGAGTGGGTGGGGCTTAGTGCAAAACTTTTCAAATCTTTACAAGTGCATGCCAGTTTTGCTTCTTATGTGGCGTGCTTCTGTCGTGAGATAATGTGCACATGCGTATGTTCCTAAAATGTCATATTTAATTAATTCAATTATTTTAAAAAATATAAAATGTAGCTTGACTCCACCTTCAACCTGTAATTTTTTTATTAAATTAATCTCTTTTATACTGTTGTGAATTACTACCATTTCATAAATCTAAGATTCTTTGTTTATTGTCTGTAATAGCATTATTGTTCTCCCAGCACAAAGGCTATATGAATTAATAGACGGTGGCAAGACTGCCACCTTTGCATTTGAAGTGCATTCCTTCTCAATGCTGAACAATCGCAACAGTTGCAAAGGATGTTTCACGGGTTGGTCATCACTTGTAACTTCGTATAATTATCTAAAAGTTTAAAAGAAACAAATACTTTGGTCTAGTGGTCATATCATGATACTGCCAAGTTAGATGTCCCTGGTTCAATTCCTGACGGGTCCTCATCCATCAGTCCTTAAGAGGTGGATTATCTCTATATAACCTTAACTGTTGAAGACTGGATGTAAAATACCCAATATATCTATCTACATCTTAAAACTTAATGTAAAAACTTGTCAGCTTAAAACACAGAGATATTCATAGTGTATTAGCACCTACCAATCTAAGATTCATTCCCACAACTAGGGGAGTGGGTCATTCGCACAACTGGGCGCAAAGTAGGGTCAAACTCTTTTCTGTAAGAGGAAGGGGGTCATGAAACATTCTGGTTTGAAAATTCAAATGGGATGAGACCAGTGTTGAAAATATTAGGGCTTATCATTTATTACAATTCCCCCTTAAATGAATATGAAAATTACGTTATCATCCCACCTACACTACAACAGCATCTAAAAAATAAGGCATCGGAACCACTACACCTGTTTTGCTACTAATCATTCCTTACAACCAACCATGCCAACTTGAACATAGCTCGTGCAAACTGGTGCGACTTCAATTGATTCAATCAAATACTTCTTTAAGTTTTGATGGGATGAACTGATGAACGATATTAAAAGATTAATGTCCTATAATGCCCTGGTCAAAGTCCTTTGACCAGGGCATTATAGGAGAATATAAACACGATGCCAGAACATTATTTTTTTTTAAATATATATATATATATATATATATATATATATATATATATATATATATATATATATATATATATATATATATATATATATATATATATATATATATATATATATATATATATATATATATATATATATATATATATATAAAAAGTGTAATTACTTTTACTCTTAAACGAAATTTAGTTAATCTATTTTGAATTAAAATCACCTTTATTTTCAAAACTTTCAAAAAACATACCCATAGATTAAATGAACTAATCTGTTGAATAATTCATATGAAAGGAACGTTGCATTTCCAAAGATGGGCTAGTAAATTCAAATAGCAATTAAACATCAAATCAAAATATCACTGACAACATAAAAGTTGGATTTTTAATAGTGAATTATATAGAACAATACATTATTAATCAGTTGATTGAAACAGTATATCATTACCATAAAAACATAAGAATTAAATACGTAAAGTAATTTAAAATCGCCCCAAATTAAAGTGAGTCAGTCCGTAATTATATATATATATATATATATATATATATATATATATATATATATATATATATATATATATATATATATATATATATATATATATATATATATATATATATATATATATATATATATATATATATATATATATATATATATATATATATATATATATATATATATATATATATATATATATATATATATATATATATATATATATATATATATATATATATATATATATATATATATATATATATATATATATATATATATATATATATATATATATATATATATATATATATATATATATATATATATATATATATATATATATATATATATATATATATATATATATATATATATATATATATATATATATATATATATATATATATATATATATATATATATATATATATATATATATATATATATATATATATATATATATATATATATATATATATATATATATATATATATATATATATATATATATATATATATATATATATATATATATATATATATATATATATATATATATATATTATATATATTAAAGCGTGCGTACATTCTACCAGTTCTTGCACCTGTGACAGTTGGCCCCCGTTTCCTATGTTATCAACATTACGGGTACAGTTTTTTTTTTAAATTCATCTTATCAATCTGTTAATATATCTATTCTTGGGTTTAATAATATTTCACATTCTATCTTTCACGGTTTGTCGAAAAGATTCGTTTTTTAAGTTTGATGGATCAAATTTATCTGATATATATACAAATAATTTGACACGTTGTGATGAAATAGGTTTTAAAAACTTGTTACTCAATTTCATATGACAATAAAGATTAACAAAATCCGATCTGATGTGTTTTGTATATTTGTTTTTGACTGGTTGACCTTTGAAAACTTTTGTTTTCTTTTTAAAACTTTGTAATGAAAAAGTCAAAACGACTAAAATTAATTTCTGTAAATTCTCACCTTTCTATTATTGAACAAAATAATTCCGTTAACAACGCACAAAAGAACTCATTTTCATCGTTTTTGATATGACCGAATAGGAAATATTGTGTTTCCAGTCCAAGTGACTGACTTAATAGTATTTCAAGGGTCTAGGTCGATGGACATATTCTACATCGGTTAGACCCTCCCTGGTCTGTTCGTTAAACCCTCCTTGGTCTGTTGGTTAAACCCTCCTTGGTCTGTTGGTTAAACCCTCCTTGGTCTGTTGGTTAAACCCTCCCTGGTCTGTTGGTTAAACCCTCCCTGGTCTGTTGGTTAAACCCTCCCTGGTCTGTTGCTTAAACCCTCCCTGGTCTGTTGGTTAAACCCTCCCTGGTCTGTTGGTTAAACCCTCCCTGGTCTGTTGCTTAAACCCTCCCTGGTCTGTTGGTTAAACCCTCCTGGTCTGTTGCTTAAACCCTCCCTGGTCTGTTGGTTAAACCCTCCCTGGTCTGTTGCTTAAACCCTCCCTGGTCTGTTGGTTAAACCCTCCTTGGTCTGTTGGTTAAACCCACATTGGTCTGTTGGTTAAACCCTCCTGGTCTGTTGGTTAAACCCACATTAGTCTGATGATTAAACCCACCTTGGTCTGTTGGTTAAACCCTCCTGGTCTGTTGGTTAAACCCACATTAGTCTGATGATTAAACCCACCTTGGTCTGTTGGTTAAACCCTCCTGGTCTGTTGGTTAAACCCTCCTGGTCGGTTGGTTAAACCCACCTTGGTCTGTTGGTTAAACCCACCTTGGTCGGTTGGTTAAACCCACCTTGGTCTGTTGGTTAAACCCACCTTGGTCTGTTGGTTAAACCCACCTTGGTCTGTTGGTTAAAGCCACCTTGGTCTGTTGGTTAAACCCTCCTTGGTCTGTTGGTTAAACCCTCCTTGGTCTGATGATTAAACCCACCTTGGTCGGTTGGTTAAACCCTCCCTGGTCTGTTGGTTAAACCCTTCCTGGTCTGTTGGTTAAACCCTCCCTGGTCTGTTGGTTAACCCCTCCCTGGTCTGTTGGTTAAACCCTCCCTGGTCTGTTGGTTAGACCCTCCTTGGTCTGTTGATTAACCCCTTCTTGGTCTGTTGGTTAAACCCACATTGGTCTGTTGGTTAGACCCTCCCTGGTCTGTTGGTTAGACCCTCCTTGGTCTGTTGGTTAGACCCTCCCTGGTCTGTTGGTTAAACCCTCCCTGGTCTGTTGGTTAAACCCTCCTTGGTCTGTTGGTTAAACCCTCCTTGGTCTGTTGGTTAGACCCTCCCTGGTCTGTTGGTTAAACCCTCCCTGGTCTGTTGCTTAAACCCTCCCTGGTCTGTTGGTTAAACCCTCCTTGGTCTGTTGGTTAAACCCACATTGGTCTGTTGGTTAAACCCTCCTGGTCTGTTGGTTAAACCCACATTAGTCTGATGATTAAACCCACCTTGGTCTGTTGGTTAAACCCTCCCTGGTCTGTTGGTTAAACCCACATTAGTCTGATGATTAAACCCACCTTGGTCTGTTGGTTAAACCCTCCCTGGTCTGTTGGTTAAACCCTCCCTGGTCGGTTGGTTAAACCCACCTTGGTCTGTTGGTTAAACCCACCTTGGTCGGTTGGTTAAACCCACCTTGGTCTGTTGGTTAAACCCACCTTGGTCTGTTGGTTAAACCCACCTTGGTCTGTTGGTTAAAGCCACCTTGGTCTGTTGGTTAAACCCTCCTTGGTCTGTTGGTTAAACCCTCCTTGGTCTGATGATTAAACCCACCTTGGTCGGTTGGTTAAACCCTCCCTGGTCTGTTGGTTAAACCCTTCCTGGTCTGTTGGTTAAACCCTCCCTGGTCTGTTGGTTAAACCCTCCCTGGTCTGTTGGTTAAACCCTCCCTGGTCTGTTGGTTAGACCCTCCTTGGTCTGTTGATTAACCCCTTTTTGGTCTGTTGGTTAAACCCACATTGGTCTGTTGGTTAGACCCTCCCTGGTCTGTTGGTTAGACCCTCCCTGGTCTGTTGGTTAGACCCTCCCTGGTCTGTTGGTTAAACCCTCCTTGGTCTGTTGGTTAAACCCTCCTTGGTCTGTTGGTTAAACCCTCCTTGGTCTGTTGGTTAGACCCTCCCTGGTCTGTTGGTTAAACCCTCCCTGGTCTGTTGGTTAAACCCACCTTGGTCTGTTGGTTAGACCCTCCTTGGTCTGTTGGTTAGACCCTCCTGGTCTGTTGGTTAGACCCTCCCTGGTCTGTTGGTTAGACCCTCCCTGGTCTGTTGGTTAAACCCTCCCTGGTCTGTTGGTTAAACCCTCCTTGGTCTGTTGGTTAAACCCTCCTTGGTCGGTTGGTTAAACCCTCCTTGGTCTGTTGGTTAAACCCTCCTTGGTCTGTTGGTTAAACCCTCCCTGGTCTGTTGCTTAAACCCTCCCTGGTCTGTTGGTTAAACCCTCCTTGGTCTGTTGGTTAAACCCACATTGGTCTGTTGGTTAAACCCTCCCTGGTCTGTTGGTTAAACCCACATTAGTCTGATGATTAAACCCACCTTGGTCTGTTGGTTAAACCCTCCCTGGTCTGTTGGTTAAACCCACATTAGTCTGATGATTAAACCCACCTTGGTCTGTTGGTTAAACCCTCCCTGGTCTGTTGGTTAAACCCTCCCTGGTCGGTTGGTTAAACCCACCTTGGTCTGTTGGTTAAACCCACCTTGGTCGGTTGGTTAAACCCACCTTGGTCTGTTGGTTAAACCCACCTTGGTCTGTTGGTTAAACCCACCTTGGTCTGTTGGTTAAACCCACCTTGGTCTGTTGGTTAAAGCCACCTTGGTCTGTTGGTTAAACCCTCCTTGGTCTGTTGGTTAAACCCTCCTTGGTCTGATGATTAAACCCACCTTGGTCGGTTGGTTAAACCCTCCCTGGTCTGTTGGTTAAACCCTTCCTGGTCTGTTGGTTAAACCCTCCCTGGTCTGTTGGTTAAACCCTCCCTGGTCTGTTGGTTAAACCCTCCCTGGTCTGTTGGTTAGACCCTCCTTGGTCTGTTGATTAACCCCTTCTTGGTCTGTTGGTTAAACCCACATTGGTCTGTTGGTTAGACCCTCCCTGGTCTGTTGGTTAGACCCTCCCTGGTCTGTTGGTTAGACCCTCCCTGGTCTGTTGGTTAAACCCTCCTTGGTCTGTTGGTTAAACCCTCCTTGGTCTGTTGGTTAAACCCTCCTTGGTCTGTTGGTTAGACCCTCCCTGGTCTGTTGGTTAAACCCTCCCTGGTCTGTTGGTTAAACCCACCTTGGTCTGTTGGTTAGACCCTCCTTGGTCTGTTGGTTAGACCCTCCCTGGTCTGTTGGTTAGACCCTCCCTGGTCTGTTGGTTAGACCCTCCCTGGTCTGTTGGTTAAACCCTCCCTGGTCTGTTGGTTAAACCCTCCTTGGTCTGTTGGTTAAACCCTCCTTGGTCGGTTGGTTAAACCCTCCTTGGTCTGTTGGTTAAACCCTCCTTGGTCTGTTGGTTAAACCCTCCCTGGTCTGTTGCTTAAACCCTCCCTGGTCTGTTGGTTAAACCCTCCTTGGTCTGTTGGTTAAACCCACATTGGTCTGTTGGTTAAACCCTCCCTGGTCTGTTGGTTAAACCCACATTAGTCTGATGATTAAACCCACCTTGGTCTGTTGGTTAAACCCTCCCTGGTCTGTTGGTTAAACCCACATTAGTCTGATGATTAAACCCACCTTGGTCTGTTGGTTAAACCCTCCCTGGTCTGTTGGTTAAACCCTCCCTGGTCGGTTGGTTAAACCCACCTTGGTCTGTTGGTTAAACCCACCTTGGTCAGTTGGTTAAACCCACCTTGGTCTGTTGGTTAAACCCACCTTGGTCTGTTGGTTAAACCCACCTTGGTCTGTTGGTTAAAGCCACCTTGGTCTGTTGGTTAAACCCTCCTTGGTCTGTTGGTTAAACCCTCCTTGGTCTGATGATTAAACCCACCTTGGTCGGTTGGTTAAACCCTCCCTGGTCTGTTGGTTAAACCCTTCCTGGTCTGTTGGTTAAACCCTCCTGGTCTGTTGGTTAAACCCTCCCTGGTCTGTTGGTTAAACCCTCCCTGGTCTGTTGGTTAGACCCTCCTTGGTCTGTTGATTAACCCCTTCTTGGTCTGTTGGTTAAACCCACATTGGTCTGTTGGTTAGACCCTCCCTGGTCTGTTGGTTAGACCCTCCCTGGTCTGTTGGTTTGACCCTCCCTGGTCTGTTGGTTAAACCCTCCTTGGTCTGTTGGTTAAACCCTCCTTGGTCTGTTGGTTAAACCCTCCTTGGTCTGTTGGTTAGACCCTCCCTGGTCTGTTGGTTAAACCCTCCCTGGTCTGTTGCTTAAACCCTCCCTGGTCTGTTGGTTAAACCCTCCTTGGTCTGTTGGTTAAACCCACGTTGGTTAAACCCTCCCTGGTCTGTTGGTTAAACCCACATTAGTCTGATGATTAAACCCACCTTGGTCTGTTGGCTAAACCCTCCCTGGTCTGTTGGTTAAACCCACATTAGTCTGATGATTAAACCCACCTTGGTCTGTTGGTTAAACCCTCCCTGGTCTGTTGGTTAAACCCTCCCTGGTCGGTTGGTTAAACCCACCTTGGTCTGTTGGTTAAACCCACCTTGGTCGGTTGGTTAAACCCACCTTGGTCTGTTGGTTAAACCCACCTTGGTCTGTTGGTTAAACCCACCTTGGTCTGTTGGTTAAAGCCACCTTGGTCTGTTGGTTAAACCCTCCTTGGTCTGTTGGTTAAACCCTCCTTGGTCTGATGATTAAACCCACCTTGGTCGGTTGGTTAAATCCTCCCTGGTCTGTTGGTTAAACCCTTCCTGGTCTGTTGGTTAAACCCTCCCTGGTCTGTTGGTTAAACCCTCCCTGGTCTGTTGGTTAAACCCTCCCTGGTATGTTGGTTAGACCCTCCTTGGTCTGTTGATTAACCCCTTCTTGGTCTGTTGGTTAAACCCACATTGGTCTGTTGGTTAGACCCTCCCTGGTCTGTTGGTTAGACCCTCCCTGGTCTGTTGGTTAGACCCTCCCTGGTCTGTTGGTTAAACCCTCCTTGGTCTGTTGGTTAAACCCTTCTTGGTCTGTTGGTTAAACCCTCCTTGGTCTGTTGGTTAGACCCTCCTGGTCTGTTGGTTAAACCCTCCCTGGTCTGTTGGTTAAACCCACCTTGGTCTGTTGGTTAGACCCTCCCTGGTCTGTTGGTTAGACCCTCCCTGGTCTGTTGGTTAGACCCTCCCTGGTCTGTTGGTTAGACCCTCCCTGGTCTGTTGGTTAAACCCTCCCTGGTCTGTTGGTTAAACCCTCCTTGGTCTGTTGGTTAAACCCTCCTTGGTCGGTTGGTTAAACCCTCCTTGGTCTGTTGGTTAAACCCTCCTTGGTCTGTTGGTTAAACCCTCCCTGGTCTGTTGGTTAAACCCACCTTGGTCTGTTGATTAAACCCTCCTTGGTCTGTTGGTTAAACCCTCCTTGGTCTGTTGGTTAAACCCTCCTTGGTCTGTTGGTTAAACCCTCCCTGGTCTGTTGGTTTAACCCTTCTTGGTTAAACTGTTAAAAGAGTACTAAACTCTGAACAGATCAGTTTTAATTTTCCAAAATAGTTTTTAAGTTCTTGAGTTAAAGGATTAGTTCAGTTGTCAATTATGTCCAGTTGATATGAAAGAGGACTTCAAAAGAAACAAAACGGTGAAGAAAGCATTCAAAAATCTTATTCTGTTAAGGAAATATTCAAGTTTAAAGTTTGGTATTATTTCTGTAGAAACGACTGAAATCAGACTAGTTGTGATGTCACAGCCTCAGATCTTTTATGAATTTTAAAGAAAATATATTTAATTCTTTCACTAATTAAATTATTTTCCCTCAAACTTTCTTTAGGTGGTATATTATAAATACCCTTCCTAGATTCAGTTTTACTACTTTTTTTGACATATCCCATGGTTTATAAGCCACAAAATTGCAGAACAAAATATGATAGAATACATAAAGACTTTGAGGAATCTGAGGCTATGACATTAGTTTGATTTTAGTCGTTTCTACACATATAATACCAAACTTTAAACTTAAATATCTCCTTTAATGGAATAAGATTTTTGAATGCTTTCTTCACCATTTTGTTTCTTTTGAAGTCCTCTTTTATATAAGATGGACATGTTTGACCACTGGATCGCACTCGAAATGTGTCTCATTCTTATGTTATTCCTATACAAATTTTGGACTTGGATTGATGAATTGTGGGTTACTTCTGTAAAGGATTCCCCGATCGAGAGAACATGACTGTTCTCCCGATCAGGGTACGAACTGGACTGGTAATATACTAAATTACAGATATGCATGAAAGTTTGCATATAATGCTTGACATTTCACAAAACTGTAAAAGAGTAAATCTTTAACCATATTTGATGAAATGTTTTGCTACTTTCATATTTTCTAATAGATTTTGAAATAATCTATATAATTTTGACATACACGTTAATATCTATACCTTTCAGTATATCATTGATTAATACAAATGGTGCAGGTGTGATAGTAATTCCCCACTTTGTAAATTTTGGGCCCCCTGGTCCTGAACAAAATTTACCGGTGTGTCTCTCTGTCTGTACGGTTCCTTTCATTATTTTTGTGTACTGAAGTAATAAGCTAGAACCGAAGTTTGTGATAATTATGTACGGAATACAGCGCCGTTGTACTCGTAGAATTTGCCCACGAACAGTAAATATAAGCTCTTCGGTAAAAAGAAATATAATCTTTTCTTCGATCTGGGCAGTACACATCGGGATACACTAAAGAACAAAAGCGTGCTTTACGCAAAACGGCAGTGCGATTTACCGTGAAGGGTGAAGAAAGGTTTTGTTCTTGCAAAAGGGGACAAGTTGTTGTCTTCAAATTTCCTAAAAAAGAAGGGCCCCAAATTTCCTAGTGGACCGTTTTTACAATAAGGGGAACCAAAATGACTGGATGGCTACGGCTTCATAGTCTGGGGCCCAAATTTCAGCCGGGCCAAAATTTACTGGAAGGAGGGAAAGGGGGGGGGGGGGATTTACTTTTACACCGGAACAAGTTACCAGAGGACCATAACCACAAAGACTTAGTCACAGGAAATGTATAGGATCGCCCTTACTTTTAGAAATAACGTAATCAAGGCCCCTTCGCCATCAAAGCCCCTTGGATCATCCCCACTTTTTGGACATTGGACCTCCAAATACATATTGAATATGACTACGAAACTACATGTTCCTACATTTAAATGATTCCGACCCCTCCCCCCACACACCAAACCACACATTGTTTTAATTCTTTTTCAAAAAGTGTGTGTGCTTGTGGGGCGGGAGGGGGGGGGGGGTTCTTATGGTGGCAGAGGGAGTTTTCGAGTGGCCTAGCTCGCGGACAAGCAAATATGTGATGCCAAGAGATGAAAATCAATTTTTAACTGCTAATGTGAAATTCCTAAAAGCTAAATAGGTACTAACTTTATTCTAAGTATAAATTTTAGCTTAACCCGCCCCTCCCCCCGCCCGTAGGTGACATAGTGTGGTATAACTATATATTTTTTATACAGGGGTGGATTATTCTATAATTTAATCTCAGATTTTCTATTTTTTCGCATCACGAATTATTTTTTTTGAATATATCATGTTCGTGATTTCTAAGCTGCCCATTTCTTTGACCGCAAACTTTATCGGGAAAAAATGAAAAAGTTCACCAGAGGCAATGTTGAGACCAATTTTTGTCTCAAATTCAACTTTATTATTAAGCAAGTTTCGATGTATGTCACAATATTCGGCTAGAAATACAATCCACCTCCCCCCCCTAAAAAAAAAAAAAAAACCGCTGCGAACTTACATATGGGCTTCTATTTAAATTATTTGCCCCTACGAACTTTGTTTTATTAAAGGTCTGTCTTGTTCAGACCACAACTTAAAACGTGTCCCGGTAGCTCCAAATCAGTAACTTGATTATTAATCAAGTTCCGAATAATGTCGAAATATTTGGCTCTGCCAATGCCCACCCCTTAGTGCCCCTATACACCACCCACACCCAGGGACGTCGCTAGGGTCTTTTGATGGGGGTAAATGCATCAGTTCTCAATTACTAACTGTCATGTTCATTTTTCCAACTGGCGTACAGTTTGGGGGTGTGGCGACGTCTCTGCCCACACTTACATATACGCTTCTATACATTCTTTGCCCTGCAAAATTTGTTATAGGTCTTGTCTCTTTCAGACCACAACTTAACAGCTTAAAACAAACAACGTGTACCGGTAACTCAAATCCGTAACTTGGTTATTTAAGCAAGCTCTGAATTATGTCGAAATATTCGGCTTTTGCAATGTCCACCACCTTACCCCAATACACACCTACGTGTGCGCTTCTATATTCCTTTGTTCTTTGCCCTGTGCCACCAGTAAATCCAACTTCCTCTAGTAATACACTGCCGAAGCCGTTAATTGATTGGCTTGTCAGTAATTGTGTAAATATTTCGACCAATCAGAAACATTCTAACTTTACCTTAAAAATTATCTGGCCTTTAAAACAAATGACGTGGCCTGGTAACCTCGTCCTATAATTCCGTTTATTTTGATTCCGTAGCATATTCTGTATCGTCCGGTATTGGCAAGAGATTAAAAAGTTACGATGAAAATGTCACCTCCATTTCTAAGAAGAGAATCAACAATTGCTTGAGTGGGATAAACAACCATTTATCATAAAGTGGGCCGGTCACTCGCTAGGTGCATACAGAGACGTCATTTGCTCATGACTTTAACTGAACAAAAACAACTTTTAAAAAATGCACCCGCTTATTACATATACCTGATTGAAGCATTTCATTTGATCAAAGGGTGCCGGGTGTAAGCTAACACATAACTTTCAAGCTTAACAAGAATTCTTGAATATTTGTTAGCTGATAAAATGCATGGAAGACATTTTGTGGTGGCTATCCACAGAACAAGACGGCAATTAAATGAGGATAATAATTGATATTTAGACATGATTATTTATTCACCTAAGAACACGAACTTTAAATTAAATATTAAAATAATCTTTGAAGGTCTATTGATATTATTTTCTTAAAAGATGTGCATATAATCAACTGATCAATGTCATTACTATGAATTAAGGCGGTGGTGGTGGGTGATTTTTTTAATATATTTTATTTTCTTCAACCTTAATTGCATACCTTAATTGCACGCTTTTTCTTCACAGTAAAAGGTAAAAGTAAAATGGTCCATTGTAGAACAGTTGCCTCCGTTGCATACAAATCCTTAATATGAAGGATCATTCAGATCAGATCGTGTTAACGTGGATATAAAAATCCACTGAACGTTCTGATTTGTCGATATATCTACACAATCAGCGACAAGACAATTGAATACCGCCGAGGTAGTGACGTCACTAGTATGTATCGTACGTACAGGTGACAGGTTAAGCAATATTCTTGATACGAGATTGCCTCTATAAAATGAAGATATATCCCGGACCGTTAACCTATCTACCTACTGTGGTGTAGCGATTATCATACATGTCTACAGACCACGAGGCCCTGAGTTCAAGCCTAGGTTGGCCCGTATGTACGCCAGTGCACCACAAGTAGTTATCAAAGGCCGTGGACATTGACTTGGTTGTCGATATTATGTCTGTCCGTACGTCGTACCTGTGTTCACGTCCGGGTCGTATTAAGCGTTTTGTGATAGCATTGTTACTATTATAATCGAATACGCAGGCGACGACCCCGTCATTGTAATTGTGTGTTAACCCGTCGTCGTCGGCGGGACCGTTAACCCTTACATTATATTACAAGAAAGGATTATTTTTCCTGTTTTAAT
Source organism: Chiridota heheva (assembly GCA_020152595.1). Classification (NCBI taxonomy): domain Eukaryota; kingdom Metazoa; phylum Echinodermata; class Holothuroidea; order Apodida; family Chiridotidae; genus Chiridota; species Chiridota heheva. Next base: position 191,851 of record JAIGNY010002710.1, on the reverse strand, counting down.
TTTTCTTTCTGTACGGTATACTACCCTGCTATAGCGCCATCTGTCGTGACCATCGTGCATGTCAACTTTGTTTCTTTTCCGTCGGAAATATAAAGTAAAAACAATTAAAATAGACAAAAAACAAATTGCTACTAAACACCTAAAATCGCATCGTGAACCCGACCTACTTTATTCTCTAAATATGTAGTTGTTTCTATCATCGCCCTCTATTTAATCATAGTATATTTTTCTCACCGCAAATTTAAACAAAGAATCGACAAACTAATGATTGATGACGTCACAAAAGCTACTTCTAAACGACCCGACCTACATCTTGGACTTTCCTTTCAATGTCACTGATTTGTAGATAGTCATGAAGTTTACAGTCAATATCAATTTTTTCGAGGAGTTTCGTCATTGACCGGTCAAGCACATCGTTTATCACTTTGTGGGTGTAAACAATTCTTCAGCCATAAAAAAGAATCACGGCAGAAATTCTTTCAGCATTAACGGTTGTTTATTGAAGCAGATTATAACTGCAATATTGAAAAATGTTTTTAAGAGCGCACTGTAAAGGTTAGTTACGAAAATAGAAAGGAATATTTTAGTAAATGTAGTTCACACTATGTATAACTTACAGTATTATCAGCTCCCAGTCAGCTAGTGGTCATATTCACGAATATTCTACTGGGGACTCGAGCCTAGGCGAGCCCGCCTTGTTGAAAATTTCCCAAACTAACAGAAAGGAGTAAATTGCGGCAAGGAACTATTAAAATTATCTTTGTATAAGATTATACTTGAGAAAACCAGTGTTCTAGCGTAAAGACATCAAACAATTGTATGGGAAAACCAGGAGACCCCTCCCCGGCCCCCTTCGTCCACCTCCCTCGCAGGGGTGACGCCAGTAATTGCCCGACGGGTGGCTAACTTCGCGACAGGTATGGGATGAAATTATTTTAGAATGTTACTTACATACAATATGACGGGCTAACGTTGCCCGACGGGGGGCGGGTGTAAACCCCTGTCCCCCGCTGGTGTTGTACCCCTGATCCCCGTAGGTTCGTCAATGCCTTTGTAAATCCTTTTACAAATTTTACCCAATTTATACTGTTTAATAGATAGCAGTGTTTGGGTTAAAAGGAAATGCTTCGATGGTGTAGATCATAAATGCACATTTTATTTAAATTTTGTGACATCACAGCAAGAAAACCTGTGAATATGTTTCTAATCCTCTATTGACGTTATATGAGCTTGGGAGCAGCTGAATATAACCTGATAATGAAGAAAGTTTGAATGTACCTTATACCCTCAATTAAAATATATCATGTTGATTACAGTCTGATTATTTTCAGTGACTGAAATTTAGGAAAGATACTTGAAGAATTACATAAATATTTTAAGCGTTTTTTTTTTTTTTTTTCATACATCAACTTTCGCATGCATTAACAGTTTGGTAGATTCCCCTCTTCTGGAGAAAAATTATTTTCCCCCGAAGAGGGGAAAACCTAGTAAATTATGTATCTTCCGGATTTCCATTTACAAGTGCTTTGACCTACGGTTTTAATTAGCTTATATGCGGTCATTGTATGCGCGAAGTGACCAGGCTGCCTTGTGTGCATACCTGTTTGTGCAATGGACACTCTCTTCCTTGTTTGGTACTGAATGGTGTCTGCGTTACTTCGATAATCCCCAGCGAAAACAGGCCATAATTTGTAAGTTTGTCATTAAATATCTCCTAAACGGTGGATGTCCATTTTGAAACCGGAGATTAATAAGTTTAGATTTTGAAAATGCAAATATAAAATTGACCTACTTGGTTATAAAATTTATAGAACCCATTACAAGTTCTATGCCATAGCGTTACGCTGTTTCGTTAGAGGCACCATGGGTAATCTTCAAAATGGCGTCTAAGATTTTCCCCTCTTTGCGTGAAAATAATTTTTTCCATAAGAGGAGAATCCCCTGAACTGATTAAGAACTATTCCAACTTTGCTCAGGAACTACGGGTGCTTTTAATGTAATTAAAAGACTACTTTATAATCAGAATTTTTTGCACTTTTTGGTGCATATAAAATCTCTGCCTGTCCATATACGTATAAATAAATTAAAACGATCATTGCCCCAAATCTGGACCTATTACCAAACTTTTGGACCTTTTAGAAAAATTATCGAGCTTTTAGCAAAATTTCTCGACCCTTTAGTATTAACAGCTAGACCTTTTAGCAAATTTTCTGAACCATTTAACAAATTTTCTGGACCTTTTTACAACCTGAGGAACCGTTGGGAGTCGAACACCTGGCTAAACCCATTACTGTGGAAAATCTGATCACTAACTTCTACTACAAGCCATGGACTCTGTCAGTCTGTAAAAAGGTCAACGAAATATTTAAAAGCCCTTTAAAACACGAATGATTGAATTTAATAGTTTGTTGATACATGCGATACGGTCCTTGTAAATCTCCCAGTCACTTAAAAGAGGAGAAAATAAATCATCTTTAATCATCTCGAGCTTCGAAAATTTACATTCTGCATTAAGTCATTTCTAAGTGGTTCATCAGTGCGCACATTCTTGTAAGAGTGCGTCTAATTTATTCCTGTTGTAAATCTGCCAATGTATTTAAATCCTCAAGTGATTGTTTAAGTGCTTCTATTTTCAAACTTCCGGATTTTTTTTCGATTAGTTGAGTACAGACACCCAAGTCCACTGTCGTATCCATTGTGGTCATCCACTGGGGGCAAACTTTAAAGGCTACTAACGTTGAGATACACCTACAATTCGACGAGCCTGCAATCGATACCAGATACCGGCCGTGGATGTTAGGTGACCAAAATGTATCAGTTTTACTAGCTGGTGGTGTATGGAGGAATTTTTTCGGGACGAGATTTTCTCTTTAATGTGGAGCCTGCAGGCCTGTGCATCCCCGAATGATATTAGTTCGAGGGTCATAAATTTGGTCTGGATTATAGGGTAAAAGGCAAAAAAGGTACATAATTCGAAATTTAAGGTTCGTACGTTTAGATTTTGGGGGGTTAAAGTTGGAGATATTGTGGTTCAAAATTGAGGAGTTGTTTAAAAATTGAAGAAATTTTGTTCCCAAATAAAAGACTATTGGCCCAAAATTAAAAACATGATTGAGAATTGGAATTGTTCCGCAAATGGCAAAATAAATCAGAACGTCAGTCGGATGAAGTAGCTCAACGTATATGTTGGCGAAATGGTCAACGCTAAAACAAAGATTACAAGAACCAATCAAACAGTCAATTAACTTTGATGTCACTGTATGGATACCGAAGAAACCCGACAATCTACACACAAGAATACAATCTACGGTATTGTTGACTTCATCACCAGTCATCCGACCTAGTATTTTTTATCGAATATACTTAATTCAAAAGTGTGTCACTTCTGTGACCCTGCTAACGATCTGTGCCACTTTACACGTATATGGCTCATTCTGCATATCAAGCTTGATTTTGGACATCATAGCAGCGAAAATTGAAGTTTTCCCGAAAGTTGAAGATTTCCCGAGAATGGAAGGAGATTTCCCGAAAATTGAAGAAAAATTCCCGAAAATTGAAGGAGTCTTCCCGATTAGCACCAACATTTCATGGAAACTTAATTTACCAATGCAATTTTCCCGCTTGTAGCCGGGAAATATTAGGGGTTCTCCCCACACCCCTGCGAGGCCATCCTTTTCTACGCCCCTGCATTGTAGCAAACACTATTGTGATAATGACCACTATTGCAATCATTGTGATAATGTTTATCTTGGGATATGTGAGGATATACTGGCGACTAATGAAGTAAAGTGTCTTCAAACTGTCAAATGTGGTTTTGCAATGCCACGAGATGAGTATGGAGGTGCAGTCGCTCAGTGGTTAAGGAGTCATATTCGTATGTAAAGGTACCGGGTTCGATTCCCATTGCGAACACTGCATTGTGTCCTTGAGCAAGACACTTTACTCTACTTGCTCCAGTCAACTCAGCTGTAAAATGAGTACCAGCACTGTTGGAGAGTTAACCATGCGATGGACTGGCGTCCCGCCCAGGGGGAGTCATGTACTCTCATCTGCTTGGGACATAGAAACCGGGGTAAGCACCGGCCACATGGACCTAATGACTCGGACGGATTTATTATATAAAAATTCGTTATTGCTGTACACATTCAAGAAGAAGCTTTAAAACACCTATTAATAAACTGTAAAATAAAAAGCGTCTAAATCAGATTTAAACCCTGATCATATATCTGATATATATTATTTTGTTCTTTAGCAATTAAATGTTTGTATTAAATTCCCGTTTTTTGTTTCTTTTCATGGGGGCGGGTGGGTGGGGAAGGGGTACACCGGGGTGGGGAGTGGAGGGGGTTGCATTACTATTTGCTATCATTTTTCATTTTCAAGAGCCAGACTAGAAAAGACTACTTATTTCAAGTCCTTCATCTTTTTACAGCTAGTTTCTTCCCCACATGTTCATATAGCTATGTTTGTGTTCTGTTCATGTATAAACCTCTCTAAATCTGAATCGGCAATTTCCGGATAACTTATATAAATAATGTCATATGGCCGAGATTCACGTGTCCATAATGGACCAATCGTATACTGGAGGAATCTTATTGACCAACAAAATACTGGAGGAATCTTGGCCGTCTGCACAATTCACGCACGGTATGGGACCAAGCGTATGAAAAAAATGTTTTCAAGCGCACGTATTATACGTGCGTTAGTATATGAAGGAAATACGCGCACGTATTGCTGCTTACATTTTTTCCCTCAACCGTCACCTGATTGGTTTTGGAAACAAACGAAAAGTTCCCTCAGCATTTGATTGGTCAAAGTACTGAAAAATCACCTTTGGCTAAACTCGGTTTGAAAAGGTCTATGGGCTTATAGGATATATATCAAATGTTTTAAATATTTTGTTTGTACGAGCTTTTTGATATAATTCCTTACATGTAAACTGAATTAAAGATAATTAATAAATAATTCGAAATACTTTTCCACGGCTGGCACATGTACTATCTCGGCCTGGAATTTGATCTCTGCAGACAAATAATCCTGAAGATTTATCATAAGTTGATGGAAATTATAAAATTGGGAAATATGCAAGACTAAGACTAAATGTCATAAACGTATTCTTAAATGAGAGGTATCGTCTCATAAATATATTCAGAAGTCAACGCCGCTGTGCTTGCAACGTCACTTCCGGTTTTTTTTCTTTCTAGTTGATCGCGAGAAATATGCAATGTTATCGATCACACATCCGCCGGGCCGAACATATAGAGGCTTACATTTGTTATCAAAAACATCACAGATTTCTCGCAATCGATAAGAAAATATGAAAAAAAGTGACGTTACCAAGACGGCGGCTTTCACTTCTGAATTTATCATTGGGACGATACCTCTCCTTTAATATCTTAATTGAAATGTCACAGGCAGACAGTTATAGTAAATACGAATGGAGTTGCGATTAAGGGGAACATTTTCATAATTATGACAGTACGCACATTCCCTTTTTTTATGGAAGGAGAGGCGGAGAGGGAGAAGATGCGTATGGGACAACCAATTTGTATCTTCCATAGCGAATATATTATCTATACGGTTGTTCCTTTATTGTTGGGGGGAAATACCAAAAATATGACGTCATTTATAAGAATATTGAATAATTTAAACGTAGAAATAAATCAAAACGAATAGAGGTAATCCACGGGTGACGTCACTCGCGCTTACACGTACGCTAACTTTAGGACTTGACATCTTGGTATGCAGTATGCCATGCTACTGTTGCTTGCATATATATATATATATATATATATATATATATATATATATATATATATATATATATATATATATATATATATATATATATAATATATATATATATATATATATATATATATATATATTTATACATATATATATATATATATATATATATATATATATATATATATATATATATATATATATATATATATATATATATATATATATATATATATATATAATATATATATATATATATATATATATATATATATATATATATATATATATATATATATATATATATATATATATATATATATATATATATATATATATATATATATATATATATATATATATATAATATATATATATATGTTTATCGTGTATTTCGAAAGAGAAAAAAACTGTCCTTGTTTTCTTTTCAATCAGTCGAGTAATGTAACTTCTCGTATACCTCTGGTTACTTCTAAGAAATCCTACAGTTGTCCTGTATCATTTTTGTGTGATGAAATGAACACATGTTTTGCCTGTTATTTTTATCATGAAATTGTAGTCTTTTCCCAATATACATGCGTGTTAAAAGGCCACTGAGTTATGAGGTTGCACAGACACAGATGAGCAAATCAGTGATCATCGTCTTGGATCAAATTACTGTGTGCTGGAATCAAATGTACGCCGCCACAATAAACTCACGACAAATGGCCTTTAAATTTGCCATGATTTGCCCCACAACACAAAACAGTACAGTCTTCAAGGAAAATACCTATACGTAAACAATCATTGGTGAACCTAACCTGCTTTTAACCGAATTCTAAGACGTAATTCATTTTCGCTTCTTTTGATCCAAGCTATTTGTAGTTTGTACAATAGCATTATTAATTGTTTGAATAACCGTTATTTGAACAAATTATTACGGGCAGTACCGGTTTTGTTTTTAAAAATAAAAACAAACAGAAAGTTCCGTCTTTGCCTCTTTCCGAATTAGTGAACCCCCAATCTGATTTTACTTCAATCAATCTTTAAGAATATGAAAAATGTAATTTCAATAAGGAACCCGTATTGAGATTTCTATAAGTACCGCGCGCTATTTACAAATGAATACATAACAGAAATCTATATAATAGGCCTATATAATTAACATGGTATTTGTTCAGTTGACAGCTAGGCACGACAAGTCGTCAATCTTATATACAACTTGTTAAATACAACTTGGAAAACAAATCGATAAGATTTTTATGGATAACGTCATTAAATTATTCGAACCAAAAACGTTTCGTTTGTAGCCATGGCAACTTGCGCGAATGTTACGCTATGATTATTAATTTATGTTGGTTTTGACGCCTTTAACCCTTTTTGATCGTTGTCGTATATCAAACCTAAGGCTGCATTTTTGCTCAAATATCACAAAACTCTAAGAAATGGAAGGCCCTCTTTTAAGATAAAATGCACTTGTAACAAAAAGTTATTATTCATATCCTATTTTTCTAATAAGAAAAATTATTGATTTATTGATTATTACCTTTTTGTTCTTTTCTTGTTGTTGTTTTTTGCACCTATTCTAATAGGATCGGGCCTCTCAGGATTACAAGCAAAACATTGGGAAATATCCTTCATTTTTGTGAAAACTTTCTCAAAATATTCTTCACTTTTAACAATTTTTTCTTCAAGCTGCCCCTGATCTACTATTCCCTGCTTCCTACGCCTCTAGACTGCTATTCACTTGGTCGGAAATGTGACCTGAGGTCAAGAGACTGCATAGCAAGCAAGCGCATTCACCCCGCATTGGAGTGAAAACAAAGCGATCAGTGTGTTCGTTTACATGTTATACATACCGCACACAGTAAACGCATACGGACTTGCCCACGCATATCGCACAAAGGTTTGTTTTCAATCCAGAAAATGACGTCATCTCCCGGATGTGACGTACACCGACCAAGTAAATAGATGCCCATTGCCCCTCAAATACTGTGCCCTGGTTAAACTTCTTCCGTCGCCAATAATTCGATCATTAGAAACTAAACATGATAATGACATTGCAAGGGGAAGGGACGTAATTATAGGCCTGTAATATTAAGCTGGAAAGCTGTGGTTTCGGCCAAAAATACAGGCTATTTGAAATGTCAGAATGTAGAAACAAGTCGATCGGAGTTTGAACAGTAAACTAAGGTTCGACGCTCTAATTGCAAGTTTGAGTACGATTAGTTTCAATTATAGGTAATAAGGCATTTGTGCATTTTTGAACTTTTAAACTTTTAAGAGATTAAAGCTCAAATTGTTGACTTACCGGCAAAAAAAATAATATACATATATGTATTATTTAAGAACGTGAAACTGTGATATTATGACTGTATGATAAATCGTCCAGTGGGTTTTAAATTATGAAATCATAATTTTTTTTTAATTTATGTTCAGTGAAGTTTTATATTATAGACAGATGGACAGTCAACCATTTTATAAGAAACTTTAAACTGTTAAAACACCTGACTTTGGTTGTTTGGCTTTCGTCGACACCGGACCCCTAATTCCTCCCTCGCAAAAGCCGAGTACATGCAGCTACACTATGTCAATCTCTTATATGTGTGTACAAATGACTGCAGATGTAGCAAGTCTACTATGGAAGGTTGGCACCAGTCACATTCTTAACATTTGAAAATGGATTTTAAAGAAAATTAATTGAACTATTTTATTATTTGAATTATTTTTCCTTGAAATTTCTTCAGGTGGTCAATTATTACTGAGTGAATTTTTAAAGGAAATTTTACTGGGCGACCACAATCACCCCTAGGGCAACTGATGCGAGGTGCAAAGGAACATGACTTGTCGATTTGAGCACCTTCAACATTAAAGGAGATGTTAAGTCTGACATAACATGCATAAACTTTATTTCATATGATGTTGTATGTTTTAAAAACTTTTATTCTACGACTGTATGGGAGCAGCCATTTTGTTCATCCAAGCCGAAAATCCTGGTCTGTGCATTAGAATTTTGTTCACAGGGCGACCAAAATTTCTCACTGGGTGACCAAATGCCCAGTCAGTATGTTACAAAATTATGCTTTACTATACTTTCCTGGCAATGGTTTTAAGGCCACAAAACCGCAGGACAAAATCACAAAGACTTTAAAAGAAAAACAATTCTGAACCTTTTAGCAAAAATTTCTGGACTTTTAACCAAATCAAATTTCAGGAATATGAGGATGTGTCGTCACAAATAGCTGACTAGTCTGATTTCAGTCGTTTCTATACAAATGATAAGAAACTTCAAATTTTGAAGTTAAATATCTCCTCAACGGAATGAGATTTTGAATTCTTTCCTCATCATCATTTTTTTTCTTCCGTTTAACTCCTCTTTCATGAACGATTTGTTTGCCATCTGAACTAATCCTTGACAAGAGTATCATTACAGAACTCGCCCCTTGAACAGAACTCATCCTGATTTTCTGTGTTTGTGGCATTTCAGTAACCGCATGTGGCCGTTTGCAATTTCCAGTTTATTTCCAAAATATTCCATTTCGCGTTTTCACAAAATGTGCCCTTTAAAGGTGTGAAATATGTAAAGTTTGTTTTATCTGGACAAATTCTTAGAAGTTTCAACCTATGAACATCGAAATTGACACTATATTTCGTATTTCCACGTAAATTCATTTCGAAGTTAAGAAATCAAGAGTAGCATTCCAACAATAAAACTTCCTCCCGTATAACGACAACACGTGGGAGTTTTTACTTGAATAACATCAATGTGTTATGTTTTTAAGAGTTTTGGGCATAAAGAAACTTGTAATGTGTATTTCTTGTATATTCATAAGTAACCAATAAATAATTGCATTGAATCATATGCAAAGAAAGCATGAGTTTATGTGTATGTTTATCTCGTAATTGCTATTGCCTACCATTATCTTTGGAAAACACTTTTCACATTGCACGTGTTTGCTTTACGTAAGTATGCTTGATGGTGCATAACTTCTGACCCCTAGACACAAAGAGTCCTCAGTAATAGCTCCATGATTACACTGATGAATAGAAATACATTGCACCATGTAGCTATTAACTCATTTAATAGCCCCATGATTACTCTGATGAATGGAAATGGCGTTAACCGCAGGATTGTTTATTGAAATGGTGTCAAGGGGAGCAGGTTACCCTTAATGGGTTGGACAGATTTTGAAAGTCACTCACAATTACGCTGCTGAAAATGATGCTATTGTTACGATTTCTGCACCAAATGAAATAATTAAACCAGTTTGCAGGGTACAAATAATCCAAGTAAAAACTTTTTGATGTTTAAATATTAAGTTTTTATCAAATTACAGCATTCTTTGCTGAGTTGTCTCAACTACCTGTGTGGCCGAATAATTGCGTAATACATTTTCAACTTGTTGAGAGAGTGTCCTTCGAACGAGACAAAAATGACACTGGCAGTTTCATTCCGTCCATGTTTCAAAGGGCGCTATTTTTAATGGAAGTTGAAATCTGAGCAGATCAAAGAGCTTCCACACACAGTTTTTGAAGTTTGAAAAGCGCATTTTTAGTTTTGAGTTACGGCTCAACAAAATTTGATCAGGTTTTAGTTCAAGAACAGCTCAAATGTTTTAAGTAATTTTTGAATTTCTTTTCAAAATCTTAGTCTTTGATAATGATGGGAAAGTCTGTTCTGCTAGAATTTTAAAACTTTTTGGGCAGAATTTGCTACACCAGTTCAAAGAATTGTGATAGACATTTAAAAAACAGAGAATTTACAGAAGAAAATACCTAGGACGTCTTGTAATACATTATAAAATTTGCATAAATACGCAAATTGATACCTGAGATTTAACAACGCTGCGAAATGGTCAATATTAAGCCGATTTGTATGACTTGTTGTTACTATAATGGTTTTTAATACATTTGAAAGCATTTTAGTTAATGGTGCCTCTACGCGCCCATAAAACTTACCAACCTCTGAATTTGTAGCGCCCTTTATTTTTTTAAAATATTATTATTTGTTTTTTAAATGCAGTTTTTTTTATGCATTGGTTATAAAACTCATTCATTTATGGTCAATAAAATTGTTCATTTTGGGATTGAATCGAGACAATGGTTATGCAAGTATTTGTTATTATGATATTATGATTCAACGGTACGTTTGTAGTAGCCGACAACTCGTGAGGTTATCATCCTTTAAGAATCAGTTGTGAGATCAAAGAAAGAGTTGAAAACTAATCTAGAATACATGTGCATGGTTTAAGCCAAGGGTTCGTCAAGGTCACACCCCCGTCCCCCTCGTCACCCCGTCACCACCGTCACTTCCACTCTTCGTCACCCCCTCCCTAACGGCTCTACAGAAGGTTAAAAGGTCCAGAAATTTGATTTGCTTAAAGGTCTATACATTTTTGCTAGAAGGTTAAGAAATTTCACTAAAAATCCAACAAGTTTGCTACAAAGTCTAATAATTTTGCTGAAAGGTCAAGATTTGAAGGCACCACAATTTTGACACAATTTTGGAGATTATAAAATGTTCTGCGACCTCCAATCCAAAAGGCTGGCTACATCCCTGACATGTATATTTCGGTTATGGAGGGTTCTTTCACAAATTATCCTACAATGTAAGAGCGCTACATTACTCATCCCCGGGTCTCATCCCCGAAGTGTGGAGTGGATTTCATGGGCAAATATCTTTAACTTGAACCACATACATATACACCTACATTTTATTATCATGCCCAATTTAGAAGCCAAAATGTATATATATGGGGCTATATCATATTCCCTAAGTTCTCTTTGCAACGCCACTCATACTACATGGATCCTCATAAACTATCGTATTTCTGCTTTTTTTCTAATTCAAAATTAGAATGTACTATCATACCATGGATAGTAACCGTTTCATCACCCCTATATGTTCTGTTCAGATATTCATCCTTTTCTATACCATGGGTAGTAACCATTTCGTCACCCCTATATAATAGGTCCACTTCTGCTATTTATCTTTTTCTATACCATAGAGTTTAACTGCTTCGTCACCCATATGTACACTTCAGCTATAATTTATCCTTTACTATACCATGGATAGTAACCGTCTCGTCACCCCTTATATGTTCTTTTCAGCTATTTATCCTTTTCTATGCCATGGACAGTAACCGTCTCGTCACCCCTATATGTCCACTTCAGTTATTTATCCGCTATATCTTCTTTTCAGCTATTTATCCTTTTCTATGCCATAGATAATAACCGTCTCGTCACCCCTATATGTCCACTTCAGCTATTTGTCTTATATAATACCATGGATAGTAACCGTTTCGTTACCCCAATATGTTCTTTTCAGCTATTTATCCTTTTCTATGCCATGGATAGTAACCGTTTCGTCACCCTATAGGTCCACTTCACTTATTCATCCTTTACTATACCATGGATAGTAATCGTCTTATCACTCCTATATGTCCCCCTCAGCTATTTATCCTCAACTATTTATCCTCTTCTATGCCATAGACAGTAACCGTTTCGTCCCCCCTGTATGTTCTTTCCAGCTATTTATCCTTTTCTATGCCACGGATAGTAACCGTCTCGTCACCCCTATATGTTCTTTCCAGCTATTTATGCTTTATAATACCATGGATAGTAGCCGTCTCGTCACCCCTATATGTCCACTTCAGCTATTTATTGTTTTCTATGCCATAGGCAGTAACCGTGTCGTCACCCCTTATGTTCTTTTCAGCTATTTATCCTTTTCTATTCTAAGCCATAGACAGTAACCGTCTCGTCACCCCTATATGTCCACTTCAGCTATTTGTCTTATATAATACCATGGATAGTAACCGTTTCGTTACCCCAATATGTTCTTTTCAGCTATTTATCCTTTTCTATGCCATGGATAGTAACCGTTTCGTCACCCTATAGGTCCACTTCACTTATTCATCCTTTACTATACCATGGATAGTAATCGTCTTATCACTCCTATATGTCCCCCTCAGCTATTTATCCTAAACTATTTATCCTCTTCTATGCCATAGACAGTAACCGTTTCGTCCCCTGCAGCCCTGTATGTTCTTTCCAGCTATTTAACCTTTCCTACGCCATGGACAGTAAGCGTTTCGTCACACCTATTTGCCCACTTCAGCTATTTATCCTTTACTACACCATGGATAGTAACCGTTTCGTCACCCCTATATGCTCACTTTAATTATTTATCCTCCATTACACCATGCAGTAGAAAGTAACCGTTTCGTCACCCCTTACATGTCCACTTCAGCTATTTACCCTTTCCTATGCTATAGATAGTAATCGTTCCGTTATAATTGTCCACTTAGCTGATAGTGGATACAATGTACCGAATAAGCTTATAATTCTTTGAACGGTTCAGTTCTCCAGAACATAGGTAGTTCTCCAGAATATAGGTCGGGTCGCCCAGGAGATGATCGTTTATTTAAGCAAAGTGAGAAATATTTACAACTCACGTCGAATACTGTTTTTGTATACATGGTAAGTGTAGTGACGAGTTAGGCCGTCGTTGACGATCAAATCCCAAGTTGTTTACCGGACGGGTTTAATTACAATTTAGATTGCAAACGCTGACACTTTACTACTTAAATCACACACTGAGACGAAACGATATAAAGCTAAACAAATCAACAAAACATACATATTAATATATAAAATGAATTGGATATATACAGAAGCGGGTCAGTTCACGCAAGTAAAATGTATAACGTAAAAACTTTGGATTTCAACACTGAAATGTATAATTGCGCAAAAAAGTTAACCTTTTATTCAACATATATTGCAATAATTAGCAGATAAAGAAAAAAACAACTTTTTTGTTTGCATTCAAATGCTATGAATTATCCTTAGAGATTGCTCCGCGTTTTGACTTTATGATTGGCCTTGAAAAATTGTTTGTTTTCCCTTTTTAGTTCCCTCGGGTTTAAATATCAAGAACATTTACAAAAACAGAATTAAAACATTTCACTTTATTTTCAGATTGTTGGTTTCCATCTCACTCGTGCTTTTTGTGCGATTTGGGATTGTCTTTCCCTTGCCTGACACACTCGTTACAAACAGGCAGGACAATTTTGTATTCTCACAGTTTTTATGGGCGGTGGCTTCCTTTTCTCTGCAGTAACAGCAACATTTAACAGGTAAAAGTGGTTGGCACACCATTTTGTAGGAATTTCTACGAAGGTAGAGATTTTTGTAGAAATATTTTTTCAACGCCGCTCCTAATTTTCGACGAGTTAAGGGCGGCGGAGGAGGGTAAACAGACACGTTTTTTTTTTAAGCCTTATAAAAACGTGATTTAAAGATACAGAAAGTATACTCAAACGGACGTTGTCAAATTGATCAATCATTGTTCTACTTTTGCATAGGGAAGTTACTTTTTTCCTTTATTTCGGTGTTTTAAATTGTAAAACTTTCACTTGAAGATATTACATCTGTTTGTTGATTCCTTTCTCCTAATTTTAAATATAAAAGATGTAACATAAAGAGGGTTTACAAGCGTCCTTGCCACCTTGCCAAACCGACAACAAAACTTTTGACATCCGATACAACAACATTGGTACATCGAAAGCGCACTTTCAACGTGTATAACACCCTTTACAACACCCATAAACCACGGTCATGATTTTCGATACCGATAACGTAGCTCTCGACACCTACAACATAGCTCTCGACACCGACAACGTAGCTCTCGACAAGGACAAAGTAGCTCTCAACAATGACAACGTAGTTCTCGACATTAACAACGTTCATCTCGACACCAACAACGTAGTTCTCGACACCAACAACGTAGTTCTCCACAACGACAACGTAGTTCTCGACAACGACAACTTATAGTTCTCGACGCCGACAACGTAGCGCTCGACAAGGGCAAAGTAGCTCTCGACACCAACAACGTAGTTCTCCACACCAATAACGTAAATCTCGAAACGACAAGGTAGTTGCTGACACCAACAAGGTTGCTCTCGACAACGACAACGTGGGTTTCGATACGATAACTGACAGACTGTAATTCTAGACACAACAACGTAGCTTTCGATACCGACAACTTATGGTTCTAGATGCCAACAATGTAGTTCTCGACGTCGACAAGAAAACTCCCAACACTGATCACGAAACTTTCATCATTCAGAAATTTCGTCATTGGGTTCCAAGAACGCTTTTAACGTCGACATCAAAACTTAAAATACCACGGTACCTCCCTTACATCACCAACAACGTTGCGTTCAACATCGACAGAGCCATGCACTGAGAGTACCGACAAAGTATTTTGAAAACACTATTGTCGATGTCGATTACATCCGTTAAAACATCGACGATTCCACAATACCAACAAACTACAGCGACATTTCGCTTCTGATATATGTTGTTGATTTCCGGATGACGCAATGGCGTGTGTGTTTGTCTGTATGTCTGTCATTGCGTGAACTTGTGCGTGCGTGTACAATACATTTGTTATAAGTAAACCTCACAATCTACTGAACCAATTTGCAGCAAAATGACTGGGAAAAACCCTTTGGGAAAAAGTTGTGACTCCTAAATATCGAAGCAAAAGGGTCAAAGCTCAGAGGTCAAAGCTCAGAGGCCAAAGCTCAGAGGCCAAAGCTCAGAGGTCAAAGCTCAGAAGCCAAAGCTCAGAGGCCAAAGCTCAGAGGCCAAAGCTCAGAGGTCAAAGCTCAGAGGCCAAAGCTCAGAGGCCAAAGCTCAGAGGCCAAAGCTCAGAGGCCAAAGCTCAGAGGCCAAAACTCAGAGGCCAAAACTCAGAGGCCAAAGCTCAGAGGCCAAAGCTCAGAGGCCAAAGCTCAGAGGCCAAAGCTCAGAGGCCAAAACTCAGAGGCCAAAGCTCAGAGGCCAAAGCTCAGAGGCCAAAGCTCAGAGGCCAAAGCTCAGAGGCCAAAGCTCAGAGGCCAAAGCTCAGAGGCCAAAGCTCAGAGGCCAAAGCTCAGAGGCCAAAGCTCAGAGGCCAAAGCTCAGAGGCCAAAGCTCAGAGGCCAAAGCTCAGAGGCCAAAGCTCAGAGGCCAAAGCTCAGAGGCCAAAGCTCAGAGGCCAAAGCTCAGAGGCCAAAGCTCAGAGGCCAAAGCTCAGAGGCCAAAGCTCAGAGGCCAAAGCTCAGAGGCCAAAGCTCAGAGGCCAAAGCTCAGAGGCCAAAGCTCAGAGGCCAAAGCTCAGAGGCCAAAGCTCAGAGGCCAAAGCTCAGAGGCCAAAGCTCAGAGGCCAAAGCTCAGAGGCCAAAGCTCAAATAATATTTTTGCAGTGTAACCCGTTATATTGTACGATGAAGACCTGTCATACAGGTGAGAAGTGGGTCGATATATTACATAACTCCTTCTTAAATATATTTGAAAAAGAAGTCAAAAGTCAAGGATTAGAGGTCACATACATGTTCAAAATAATGGATTTTGTGCCAATTTAAACGCAAAAAGTTCAAGACGGATTAAGATCCAAAGTTTGTACCTTGTGGGGTGAAGTTGTGCCCCGCAAACTTTTGACCACATAGGTCGACGGTCAAATTGATGCCAAGTTGGTCAATTTGGTAGCCAGGTAACTAGCTGGTCAAGATGGATAACATTAAATGTAGATCACCCTGTTGTTTATGCTTTTATGGAATTGCAGATGAAATTCTGGGGGAAATGAGGAAGTACACGGGGAATTTGACATCCTTCCTTCCCCCCAACCCTCTCTTTCCGTATCACTCGTTGGTCAAGTTAGTAACCAGGTAACTAGCTGGTCTGGATGGTGAAATAATGATCTACAGTATGAAGAACACAACCTTTCTATTTACGTTTAAATACAGATGAAATTCTGGAAAATAGAATGTAAGGAAGTTAACGTGAGTTTGACCCCCATTGCACTCCCTTCCTCCTTCTCCCGTAACACTCGTTGGTCAAATTAGTAACCAGGTAACTAGCTAGTCTGGATGGTGTTATAATGGCCTACAGCAAAAGTACACTTCCCCTTTATTTACGCTTAAATGCAGATGAAGTTCTAGGGAATGTAAAGAAGCGCACGTGACTTTGACCCCCCCTGTTCTTCCCCTTCTCCTCCCGTATCACTTGTTGGTCAAATTAGTATCCAGGTAACTAGCTGGTTTGGATGGTGAAATAATGGTCTACAGCAGAAGTACACTACCCTTTTATTTACGTTTAAATTCTGGGCAATGTGAAGTCTTATTTTGATCTCATCGTTTCGCAATTCTGTTTGCCAGTTTAACATAACAAGATGGCGGGCTAAGAAGGGTTAGTCTCCCATGAAAAGCCCAAACTAACACCACCACAACAAATAAAATAAAAAAATAAATCAAAGACGCCCAGAGTTAGTAAAGGACTTATCAATGTTGACTTTGAAATTGTGTACAGAATTGGAGCTAACTACCCACTCAGGCAAACCAGAGAGATTCCTTACTTTGGGAATAAATCTAGTGGCTTTTCGTTGAACCTGCTACAAAATGAACTTATCCTTCTTATAAAAGGGACTCCAAGCCCAAATAGCATACTCAAGGTGAGGCCTGACTAACTGCTTATACAAATTAAGAACAACCTATCTACCAAGAAAACAAAAATCTCTTCTAATCAATCCAAGCATCCTATTTACCCTTGCAGCTCAAACCAAGAATTTGCAAACTAGATTCATAAGAGAGATTCCTTACTTCGGGAATAAATCTAGTGGCTCTTAGCTGAACCTGCTACAAAATGAACTTATCCTTCTCATAAAAGGGACTCCAAGCCTGAATAGCATACTCAAGGTCAAGGTGAGGCCTGACTAACTGCTTATACAAATTAAGAACAACCTCTCTACCAACTGACCAAGAAAATAAAAATCTCCTCTAATCAAACCGAGCATCCTATTTACCATTGCAGCTGCTAAAGCACAATTTTGGCTTTGTTTGTTGGGAAATTATAGTAAAATCGAGAATTATAGACTTATTGTCAGCTGACACTCAAAACTGCCAAAAATATGGTTCTTGTCTTAAGAAAATAGAACGTCTGCCAATCCGTCCCATGTCTGAGCACCCACCAGCCCATGATAAACATATAAGTTGATAAATAATGCAACCTAGGCTATATGATACGACTAGTAAGCTCAAACATGTAAACTAAAAGACGTCGTGCATCCGTTTTTTCTTCAAATTTTGCGATAATATTGCACAGAAAGACTAAACGATAATGTCATACACAACGTAGGCGTATGTAAAATGTTATTTTACGACGTATACAGGTATAATTTGCAATATCAAAGACAACATGTCACTTTACATGCTTCATAAACATGTGAAATATCAAATGGACCGTGTCTGTTTGGTGCTAAAACAAACTTACATTTCTATAGGTTTTTCTCATATTTCTGCGTGGTGAACAAACATTTCGCCCAACATTTCTCTTAATGTATTTCTCTTGTCAGTCCGGATTATGCCTATTAATAGAAACATTTATAACACACGAGAATATTGAAGTTATATTGTTCAGATGTTGCAATAAAATGTCATAGTTGATCATTTGTGTACTTGAAATATTAAAAATCGTTGTGTTGAAAAACACATGAATTTTCAAAATAGCCGTTTTGTGCCTAAAAGCCTAGTTCTATCGTCTATTTTATCTAATATTTCGAAAACGGCGTAGTGAACATATCAAATGTCAGTGGAAAAGTTGTAGCCATGACTGTAATTAGGGTATTTTCATAACTTTGCAGTTTCTCCAAGCAAAGATGTTTTTCCCAGACGTATTTCAAATTTGAAAAATGTAACATTGCATAAGGCTTTAACGTTAGGATAGCAAAGGATCATGGGAAATATCACAAAATTGCGGCTTCCATGTAGCAAAATGTTCCCATTAATAGGAACATTTATGTTCCCATTAATAAGCATGCTACTGGACTGTTTGTATGGTGTCTTTTTATTTTTATTTGAGCTTGTTTTCATTATTCTGGAACAAATATAAGTGGGTGGATGATATTTTGCCATGTAAACAATGAAGTTACATCATTGGATTTTTATTTTGCCTGGCAAAGATGTCCTCCGCATGACGTAAGGCTTCCACTCTGCGAGAATCCCTAATTTGAAGGATCTATTAAGGATCACTCCGATCGATTAATGCAATAATGGCCGCCATGCTATCATAATGCACCGCGCGTCCTGCATGCATACTTTTACTGTGTACCAGTGTATAGATGACCTTTAATTGATTGTATTGTCTACTCTTAATTTGAGAACAAAAACTGGAGTAAGCTCTTAGATTATCCTTGGTTCCAGAATCCCTAAAGGTATAAGAACTATACTTAGTGATCCCTAGTTGATAGCAAAGAATCACGGGAATTATTACAAAAATGCGTTATCCATATCACGAAAAGTTCCTAATGTAACTTTTTGGTTTTTTAATTTAGGTACCGTATCTACTTCTAAACCCAAGAAAATCAAAGAAAATCTTTTTTGAAAATATAAACATAAAACATAAAGGGTTGATTGAAACAAAGAATGAGAGAACGGTTATTTGTGGTGATTGAGTCGAACGTACGTCCTATATGCAACCTATCTGGGTGTCTGCATCAATGACAAGTTATCGTTTTCTAACCATATTTCGAAGATGTTGTCCAAAATGTATTATATTGTCTCTACATTATCCCATATCGTTTCTTATTTCCCTCCTGAAACTAGGATTAAGATACTCACATCCTCTATCTGACTGATGTCCATCTTGCCTTATAACATTTATGCAGTTCCAGTTTGGTACCATTTTTTAAAAGTAAAAGATAAAATAAACTTAAAAGTTTCTTGAGATATTGTGCTAATATATTCTGTTTAGACCGTGATTTACTTATAATAAAGTCAACGATGCAGCCAAGAAAGAATTTGGCAGACTTGCCCAAAACATAATTTCAACAGAAGACCATCTATTGAATGTAGAAACAACTTCCATGTGCAATAAAACAAATTATAATCTGAGAAACCCAGCCACCATCATCCCAAGTTTTAGAACAACAGTTTTTTTTTTTTAATTCATTTGTATATAAAGCTGCAATTTTTATTCATTTTGGTATTTTAGACCCCTTAATATAAACCTTTTTAACTAATCATTTTGTATTCATTTTCATATCTTTGATTGTTTTATTGTCTCATTTTCTACATTTTTTCCTTTCGTTTATTGTTCTGTATTGTATCTTAATGTATCTTCCCATTTATAAATTGTACATAATTTATGCAGGAAATAAACTAATTGAAAAATCGCTTACATCCCAAACTAAGGTAATAGAGTTAATCTCGAGAGAGTCTTGCTGTGATTTGGTTTTGAGTTTTAAATCACAGACCAATCAAAGGACACAATACTATTTCCAAACAGTTGTCAAGAGATCTTTAAATTTATGATTTCATAGTATATTTATCTTGATAAATAACATATACGATTTTATATGCCACATTCATGTCCCAAATGAGATGTATAAAACTTCTTCAAAACAACCGTTGTGTAAATCATGTTTTAACCGTTCCCTTTTAATCTCAAAATTCGGCCGGTTCATGTCTAAAGCTCTAAACTGCCTAAATTCCATATATAAATATTTGTAAAACTATCATATATATTTATGTTTGTTTATTGTGGTTTGTGCTATAAGCGTATGCCCTCTTCGTGGAGTACCTCAATAATTTATTCCGATGGCTAATCACACTTTATGACACCTATGTCCTAAAATCATATTTGAAACGAGGTCAGGTCAAATACAAAGAAAAAAGGATCATGTTTGTGGTACGGAATGTCAAGCGAAATCAAAGAACTGATTTCACACCAATTGTCAATTTAGGTCAAGACATTGCAAAACATATCATCTTGAGAAAGATTTATTACTTTATGAAGCCTCTTTGGTTTTAATGGTTTGAAATTAGAAATTGATTGTTTCAAGTGAAAATTGGAAAATAAATTTCACCTTTTAAGTGGGATGAAAGTGTCATCCAGATTTCAGCTGTTTATTCATGTGGAAAAGCGGGAAAAAGAATAAGAGATATGATAAAACGTTTGACAGGATTTTCGCTGTCGGTCATGACCTGCATGAAAACTGTTGTCGAAGGAAAAGGTTGTTCGAAATATCTATTAGAGGGCCCAAAGTTAGGAAAAAGTTATGGTATATTTTGGCTTATTACTCTCTAAACTAACCACATTGCCATTAACCAGGGAAGCATGAACTTGGACAAGTCAAGTTACAGGGAATGCGCTGGAAAAAAACATACTCAAAATTGTCCCAAAAAAACTCCCTCGCATAATTCCCTGCTAAATATTTATATTTTTACCAAATTTTATGAAAATCGATTAAATTGTTTTTTAAATGGAGACGAGACATTATTCGGAAGCAAAATATCTTCCTCACTGAAAATGTTGGGCCCATACGGGCACGGTTATGTTCGTGTCATGTAAGCACGTTAAATAATGACGTTAAGTAAAGGTATGAAATTAGACACTTTGTTGTTTTCTCATTAAAGGAAAGGTATCGTACCATAAATACAATCAGCAAGTAACGCCTCAGTGCTTGTACCGTCACTTCCGGTTTTAATTTTCCCTATTGATCGCGAGAAGTATACGATGTTATCGATCACACATCCGCCGGACCGTATGGGCCTACAATTTGTTATCGAAGACATCAGAGCTTTCCCGCAATCAATAAGGAACATGGAAACCGGAAGTGACGTTCCCAACATGGCAGCGTTCACTTCGGAATTATTTATGGAACGATACCCTTCCTTTGATAGGTTTCTCTTACTTTCGAAGGATGTGGAACAGCGGTCCAGGGCAAAATTTTACTTAAAACGTGTTTTTTTTCTTTAGCGAAATAGTCTTCCATTGCACAGTCCCGTATAGCCAGAACTTTTTACGAACATGCAAAGAGGGCAGAAAGGGTTGTTTATCAACTTTCCATATCCCTTGTTTTTAGTTTTTCGTTTGATTCCACCTGTTCACACAAGGTGGCATAGGCCTCCCAAGGAAACACGACCCCCCCCCCCCCCCTCTCCTTCCCCCAATGGTGGCTTCTAGCCTGGCTTCGCAAACTTTAATCTTCTTCTGCTGCCTATAGTGTGCCATAACGAGCATTCTCATTGGTTAAAACCGTCATATCACTCAGAAATTGAACGTGTGTTCGATTTCGTGCGAGTGATGTAAAGGTTTTAGCCAATGAGAATGCTCGAAATATGTCATATCAAACGGACGTGAACATTAATATGTTTGAATTCTGATTGATATAACAATAACATAGTGATATGACCAGATGACCAGCTTAACCTATGAAATTACTCAAACCGGTTTAAATTGATTTAAAGAATTAGTTCAGTGGTCAAGTAAGTTTATCTTATACCGTTATATGAAAGGAGAATTTAAAAGAAACACACTGGTAAAGAAACTAGTTCCGTTAAAAGTTGGCGAGCGGTCCTAAAATAAGGAACCAAAGAAACAACCAAAAGGTTTCTTAAAGTAGGAACTTTTCGTGAAATGGTCATCGCCATTTTGTGATATTTCCCATGATGCTTTGCTATACTAACATTAAAACCTAATGATAGTGTTATTTTTTTCCCTTAAATTTCAAATACCTCTGCAAAAAATTTCTTTGCCCGGCAAAAGTTAGAACTCAGTGACAAACCTTCGTTGCTTTCATGGCTAAATATTATCTACTCCTTTTTAAATGTTTACTGCGCCGTTTTTGAAATATGAGGGAATATCAAGAAGAAAGCTAGGCTTTTAGGTGCGAAACAGTCATTTAAAAAATTCAAATATTGGTAAAAGTATAATTTTGTTGCTGAAATGGCAGATTCTAAGGAATAAAACCTACACATCGCAAAATCGTACAATATATATGACAAAATGGTATCTCAATTAATCTTTCTGTACATGTTTATCGCAAAATATGAACAAAACGGCTGCTGGACGTCTAGAGCTCAGGTATTTGATGGATTCCTTGAAATAGGACCTTTATGTATATATTTCTTTTTATATATTAAATACTCCAGTACAAATTTAAAAGATTTGTAAAAAGGAAAAAGTACATGCATATACATATCAAAACACATAGCAGAAAATAAAAGAATATGATTAAATAAATAAGAAAAAAAATAAAGATACAATGTTCAAAACAGTAATTCTAACTCTCCTGTCTGTAAGTAAATTGCCGCAGGGTAAATGAATGAATTTTTGTAGACGTTTATTCTGTATTTTGGCAATATGTTAGGGTTTCGAAGGTTTATGTTTGAACGTGCTAGATGACTTTGTAATGTATTGTGTAAAGGATGGTTTTGTTCTTTGTTGATTTTTGTCGCCATTGCAATGAATTGCGATTTCGCCCTGTTATTTAAAATTTTAATAAGCATGGGATAATATAGATTAAGAATCTTTGAAGTATACTTTGAAAATTTCCTGATTCTGTCTTTGTCTTTCTGTAAGATTAAATGATACCAAACGGGTACAGCATAAAGAACCTGTGATAAAATAACTGATTTAAAAAGATTAACTCTAGCATTAAGATTACAAAAAGATAAAATGTATGATACACTCAAAACAATATAGTAAACTTTACTTAAAATTTTAGACACATGATGGGAAAAAGTCAGTTTATCATCAATACATACACCAAGATAATCAGTTTTTACGTATTTTGCAACCTCTGAACCTTGAATAAATATGTTGTCTGAATTTGATTCAATAAGCCCTGTATGTTTGACGTTTTTGTTTACAAAGCCTATTTCTTTTGATTTCTTTGGGTTCAGCAACAAGTTCTTTTCATCACATTTTGACATAGACTCATCAACAAATGACTGGTATTCTACTTGATCCTCATTTACAGAATTTTTTGCAATTTTACAAGAAATCAGCAGTAGCTTATCATCGGCATACTTCATTACACAAATATTTTCGTTTCATCTCATTTTGTAGGTGTAGGTGGTAAACAGTGCAGCATGTAGAGGGCCTCCCTGTGGTACACCTACATTTATATCAGATTGTTCTGACAAACCTTTGTCCAGTTTAATTTGTCCTGTCCACCCTTGAAGAAACTGTGCCAACCAATGACGACAACGAGTGAACACACAATTACAATGATGGAGTCGTCGCCTGCGTATTCGGTTATGATAGTAACAATGCTATCACGAAACACTTAATACGACCCGGACGAGAACACAGGTACGACGTACGGACAGACATAACATCGACAACCAAGTCAATGTCCACGGCCTTTGATAACCAGTTGTGGTACACTGGCGTGTCTACCCAACCCAGGCTTGAACCCAGGGCCTCGTGGTCTGTAGACAGGTAAGATAACCGCTACACCACAGTAAGTAGATAGAATGATCCACGGGTTTTTTATAAATATTGTCAAATCTTTAAGTAAGTAGTTTGGCAAGACCGTATTGGAAGCACTTGAAAAATCGAGAAAAAGAGCCTTTGACATGGTCGTTTCTTTACAATTCAAATGAGTCACTATATCGTTAATTAAAACTAGTACAGCATCTACACATAATACACCCTTCTTATAAGCAAATTGATACACATCTTCAAGTTGCTCTACACTTTCCATCAAACGAGGCAGTAATATTTTCTGTAGGCTATTAAAAGCGATACTAGCGAGATCAATTGGTCTTAAATCATTTACAATTTGAAGTGTCTTAATTTTGGGACAGGAGTTGTTATGGCATTTTTCCACAACGACGGAATTTTGCTGTTGGAGATAAGTTTCCTAAAAAATGAAGGTAAATAATGGTGCCCAAAAATCTAAAAGCCCACCGAAGAAGTTTATTGACCTACATGCAAGTTTTTTTTTAACCTTCTTAAATTGATGAGATACAGAATCTATATTCATCTCAGATACACACACATCACCTGTGTATTTCGGTAGAGAAATGTTAACATCTTTATTTGCGTGAGTGATTAAAACAGCCAAAATGTTTATTCTAATCTTCTCTCAAATTTTCATCAACACGTACTTTATTGTTTTTATTTTAATTTCCAACACTTTTGATCAAGCTCCAAAAAGATACTGAATTTGCCTTTATGTGTCCGAAAGTTTCAATCCGCACATCACGAATATACTTGTTTATTGTTCTCTGAATCTTGTTTCTCAGACCTTTATTTCCATCCTCTATGGCTTTTTGTTTGTCTTTCACCAATTGAGCAATCCCGCTATCTGCTGGAATTTGTTTATTCATATCTACCAGTTCCGATTTCTTGAGCGGTACACACTGTTCACCAACAAAACCGATGTAAGATAAAATAACTTCTGTAAATTCATCAAGGATATCTATCTGATGATTGCATGAACATATTCCAGTCAGTGCTATTAATACATTCTCGCATATTCATTATGTTACTTTCCTTCGGATAAATCCTTTTTCCATTTTTCTTTTCAATACTGCGATGTTTTTCATTATACTTTGGAATGATTAATATGCCGTTATGATCGGACGTGGAGATTAACGCTAATTTCTTCGTTGGATAGTAATCGCCTTTTATATATACAGCATCCAAAGTTGAATTTGCGCGGGGGTAGGTGACGAAAGCTACCATATTTTTGAAGGACATTATTTCAAGCAAACCAATATTATGTCTATTAACATCACCAAAAACAATGAAATAGGTTCAGGGGATTTCTTTTTGTAGAGTTGTAATTATTGCTTTCGATTCATTATCAGCTGTCGAAAAGTTTGATGAGGGTCTCGTGTACACGTTTTGTAAAAGTCGCCCGGACTGGTTAAAGAGAAATTAAAATCTTAAGCCCTGTCTTATCTGTGTACAAATGACTCACATTCTTAGCAATTGCTCATGTATTCGAAGAAAATTGATTTAAGTTTTAACTATTTGAATGAATTTTTCTCGATTTATTTCGCGTTTACCCTTACTAGATTCTGTTATACTAGTTTCCGGACGTATCCAATGGTTTTTAAGCCACAAAATCGCAGGACAAAACATAATAAAATACATTTTGACATTAAGACTTCAAAATCTAAGAATGTGACGCCACAACTAGTCTGATTTCAGCCGTTTCTACACAAAAGGAATGATACTAAATTTAAATATCTCCTTATAGAGTAAGATTTTGGAGTGCTTTCTTCACCATTTTGTTTTCTTTGAAGTCCTCTTTCATACGAGATGGACTTGCTACCTGGACCCCTTAGCTAATTCCTTAAATTTGGTCCATTTGGGGACTCTGGCACCCTAGGCGTATCATACCGCCTCTGCTACACCTGGTAATATCCTAAACGCTTCCTGAAACTTCACCTGTTTAGCCCGCCGAAAAAGAGCAATGACCTTTTTCCAGACTGCCAGAGGTCCTATCAATCTCTCTGGGGTCTGACTTGCTCATGGCCGTCTTGGAATACTCACACAGAACATTTATAAATTAGGGATTTTCTTGACAACAAAACGTGTTTTTTCGACAAATATACTGTTTACATTACATGATATCTGTAAAAATGCCTAACACCATAAAACTAACGCGTATATTTTTGAAATTGTTTAAATTGTTCTGTCAAAAGGAAAGAAAATGATGGATTTGCAGAAGACTACAATCAGACAATGGCCAGTTCTTCTGGGAATACTGGACGATTCGCACGTTTGTTTGCTTTGAGTCTATTTGCATAAATCATTGGCATTCAAGATTTAGCGGTTACCTTACATGTTATTGAAACAATGACTTTTATTAGGATAATGATAGGGAATATCTTTTATAGTTTAAATACGAGGGATTCGCTGATACCAAGATTCACTGCACTTATAAACTTAGCTATAGGGGCGGCGGAGGAAGGTTAAGGGGCGTATAAATCGAGGGGCTGCAACTCATCAGTCTAATTTGAAAGTGTACATTTATCACTTTATTTAAGATACAGCAGCAATTCTTTAAAAAGTTATGACTTTAGGGCGCCAACCTCCCGCAATAGACTTGTCATTATCAGTCTGGGAGAGGTTTTATTATAAGGAACCAAAATGTTCCTTAAATTAGGAACTTCTTGTGACATGGGCATCGCCATTTTGTGATATTTCCCATCATGCTTTGCTATACTAACGCTAAAGCCTTATGTACTGTTATACTTTTCAAATTTTGAATACCTCTGCAAAAAAAAGATTTCCCGGCGAAAAATGGAATTTAAAGATAAACCTTCATTGCTTTCATGGCTAAATATTATCCACTCCATTTTAAATGTTTACCACGCCGTTTTTTTGAAATATGAGGAAAAACAGGAAGAAAACTTTTAGGGCAAAACCATCATTAATATATATATATATATATATATATATATATATATATATATATATATATATATATATATATATATATATATATATATATATATATATATATATATATATATATATATATATATATATATATATATATATATATATATATATATATATATATATATATATATATATATATATATATATATATATATATATATATATATATATATATATATATATATATATATATATATATATATATATATATATATATATATATATATATATATATATATATATATATATATATATATATATATATATATATATATATATATATATATATATATATATATACAGATTCTAAGAAATACAAATACACATCGCAAAATCTTACAAATTATATGACAAAGTGGTCTCTGACTTAATCTTTCTGTTTCTGTACATTTTTATCGCAAAATATAAACAAAACGGCTGCTGGACATCTATTAGCTCAGGTATTTTACAGGTTTCTCAAAATAGGACCTCTCCCGGACTGATAATACACAAATTTTAAACTTGAATACATCCTTGACGGAATAAGATAGTAAAATCGTATAGTAATAATAAGATAGAAAAAAAAAGTTAGGACCAAGCTTTACTCTTAGATCGGTGGTCAAGAGGATTACAAAGTATGAAAGAAGACTTTAATAGAAACAAAATGGTGAAGAAACTACTTCAATTAAAGAGATATTCAAGTTTACAGTATTATCTGTGTAGAAATGACTGGATTATTAAGTCCATGGAAAATTGCCTGCTCATCCTCACTTTATTCACAGGTGTTGATATATGAAAATTGATTTAACTTGTTTACTATATGAATTATTTCTTTTCACTGCTTTCTTCAGGTGGTAAATAATAATTACCCTCACCATTCTGTTTTGCTATACTTTCCTGACAGATCTAACAGTCTGGGAGCGTGCCCATTTATACAATACAATACAATACAATACAATACAATATAATGTAATACAATACAATACAATACAATGTAATGCAATACAATATAATGCAATGCAATGTAATGCAATACAATACAATATAATATAATACAATACAATACAATTTATTTTATTGCTCTAGGCCATCTGGCCTTTGTCACAAACATAAACGATAAATTAAATGGTACATGATTGAGGTTCTTACAACAAACAATTATCAAAGAGAAAGAAACAAATATCTTGCTTCCATTGCATGTCAAATAAAGTGTGATAACTGCAAAAATAAGTATTTAGAACTAGCTGTTAATAAAATATTACATTTTGATCTTGTTGCGGGTTGAAAGAAATAATAAGAAATAAATTCACTTCAACGGATTTTAGAAAGGAATCGACAAATTAAGAGAAAATGATATTCTATAATACACATGTATAACACACGAGAATATTAAAGTCATGCAGCCAATCTGTTCAGATCTAACGAGAAAATATCATAGTTACTAATTTCGATACATGAAATATTTAATGTGTGACACAGAAACATGTTTAAAAGCATTTGAATTTTCAAAATGACTGCATCGCGCCTTAAAGCCTATTGCCTATTTTTTCTTATATTTCGAAAATGACGTGGTAAACATACAAAAAAGGAGTGGATACTATTGACACCGAAAGTATTTTCATGAGTTTTAAGTTTCCCCTAGCAAAGACCTTTTTTCGTAGACGTATTTTAAATTTGAAATATGTAGCATTGCATTAGCAGTTCGGTAGATTCTCTTCTTATGGAAAAAATTGTTTTCCCCCAGGAGGGGAAAATTTCAGACGCCATTTTGAAGATTACCCATGATGCCTCTAACAAAACAGCGTAACGCCATGGTGCAGAACTTGTATGGGTTCTAAAAAAATTATAACCAAGTAGGTCAATTTCATTTTTTGCATTTTCAAAATCTATACTTATTATTCTACAAAATATCCAGTTCCTAAATGGACATCCACTAACGCCGTTTAAGACATACTTAATGAAAAACTGATAAATTCTGGCGTATTTTCGCTGGGATAATCGAAGTAACGCAGACACCACCCAGCACCAAACAAGAAAGAGAGTGTCCATTGCATAAGCAGGTATGCACACAAGGCACTTTGCACATACAATGACCGCATATAAGCTAATTAAAAAGCGTAGATCAAAGCACTTGTAAATGGAAATTCGGAAGTTACATAATTTAAATAGATTTTCCCCTCTTCTATAAATTTTCTCCTGAAGAGAGGAGTCTACCGAAGTATTTAGGCTTTAAAGCACTGGTTTAGTGGTCAAACAAGTTAATCTCATACGAAAGAGCATTCAAAAATCTTATTTCGTTAAGAAGTATTTAAGTTTAAAGTTTGGTATCATTTTTGTAGAAACGACTGAAATTATACTACTTGTTAAAATGCAGTTTCATATTCCTCAAAGTCTTTATGTATTCTATCATATCTTATCCGCGATTTTGTGCCTAATAAAACTATTGATATGTCGGGAAAGTAGCAAAACAGAATAGTAAGGGAAATTATAATTTACACTTGAAGAAAGTTCGAGAAAAAGTAATTCAAATAGTGAAAAAATAATAATAATTGGTTTAAAATAACATTACAAATTGTTGAGAATACAAATATTAGGGCGCCATTCTTCCATAGTAGACTCACTACACCAGTCATTTCTATATAGAAAAGACAAAGCCGTAAACTTGAATATCTCCTTAACCCGAAATAAGGTGTTTTTTAACGCTTTCTTCACCATTTTGTTTGTTTTGAGGTTCTCTCTCATTTGACTATTTAAGATAAACTTACTTGACCCCTGAAGTAATCATTCAACGTTATAGGATAGCAAAGGATCATGAGAAATATCACAAAATGGCGGATTCTATGTAGCAAAGTGTTCTTTTTTAGAAAAATTTCGGTTCCCATCATCGAATTCGGTACCCATCATCGAATTAGATATAACGGCTAAACGAAGAATGCTAAGCTCGATGTATTTCTGAAAGTCAGTCGCCAAAAATACGGTTTTCCCCATCAACTTCAATGATAACCAATGATGAAAGTCACTTTATTTAAAAAAAAAAATGTCGTTTCCATTTTTATTTTTTGCTCCAAATTTGATAGGTTTTGGTATTCTAGGTAATACTACGTTACCAGGGACAACCCATATTGTCCTAATACGTTGAATTGTGGGTCGATTTTGTAACCTCACATAATAATTGTTCAGAATATGAGGATAAGGGCACCAACCTTAGGCTTCAGTACTACACTGCAAAAACAAATTGGTTGTTATTAACCAACTTCATTGGTCAATCTCATATTAGCTTAGTTAATCAATATTTTGGTTAGGTTAAACAAATTGCTGTTTAACATGACCAATCATTTATAAAATCTAATGTAAATTGATTAAAATAATATGTTAAATGTACGTCATGCGTCACATGCACACGTACACGTCATGTCAAAAACCGTGAATGGTCACATCGTGGGAACAATACGAGTTTTAGTCACCTGATTCACACATAGTTCAGTTTGTGGACACTTTGTTGACCAAATGAGCTTAAGATTTGTTGATCAAATGGGGTCTAGATTTGTTGACTAAATGGGGTCGAGAAAGGGTGCATGAAGTACTTGAAGGGTAGACCTTTTAAAAAAATTCCGACTAATCAAACATTACAGCTGCGGAAAGCTATTCGCCTGTGGATAGTGACACGTGTTTAGCCTAACTATCTGACCGTAACTAAGGTTTGCATGTTAGGCTAAGGTCTACAATCTCCGCAAAACTAGGTGAAACAAACCCCGCCCCCTGATTCAATGTTGGCGAAATTTCAGCGAGAAATTGAATATGTGAGCAACATTGAACGGGGAAGGGGATATAGAGCGCGCTAAAATCGGTCGAAATACAAATCAAAACCAAGTATCGTTTCACACTACAGAAATCGCCCCTTGAACAGAATTCCATCCTGATTTTCTTGCCTGTGGCATTTCAGTAACCGCATGTGGCGGTTTGCATTTCCAGTTTATTTCCCAATAATTCTACTTTGCGTTTTAACAAAATTTGCCCACTAAAGGTGTAAAATTTGTTTTATTTAGACAAATTGTTAGAAGATTCAACCTTTGAACATCGAAATTGACGCTATATTTCGTATTTCCTCGTAAATTCATTTCGAAGTTAAGAAATATCAAAACAGCATTCCAAATTTTTACTTCTTTCGCGTATAACGGCAAAACGAGGGCAAAAACCAAAAACAATAGGGCACACTGAGTTTTTTATTTGACTAACATCAATATGTGTTAGTTTTAGGCATACAAAAACATGTAAAGTGTATTTCTTGTATATTCATAAGTAACCAATACATAATATCATTAAGTCATATTCAAAGAAACATGAGTTTATGTGTATGAATATCTCGTAATTGCTATTGCCTATCATCTTTGGAAAATACTTTTCGACTGCATGTGTTTGCTTTACGTAAGTATGCTTGATGGTGCATAACTCCTGACCTCTAGACACACGCCGACGACGAGTAAAGACATAATTACAATGACGGGGTCGTCGCCTGCGTATTCAGTTATGATAGTAAGAATGCTATTACGAAACGCTTAATACGACCCGGACAAGAACACAGGTACGACGTACGGACAAACATAACATCGACAACCAAGTCAATGTCTACGGCCTTTGATTACCAGTTGTGGTGCACTGGCGCCCTTTAGACAAAAGATTTCTTACCCGTATATTGCACTGATGAATAGAAATGGCATTAACCGCAGGATTGTTTATCAAAAAGGTCGCGGGGAGCAGGTTACGCTAATGGGTCGGAAAGATTTTGAAAGTCACTCAGAATTACGCTGCTGAAAATAGTATTACTTTTACGATTTCTGCACCAAATGAAATTATTAAACCAGTTTTCAGGGTATAAATGATCCAAGAAAGAACTCGTTGATGTTCAAATATTCAGTTTTTATAAAATTACAGCATTTTTTGTTGAGTTGTCTCAACAACCTGTGTGGCCGAATAATTGCGTAATACCTTTTCAACTCGTTGAGAGAGTGTCCTCTAACGAAACGAAAATGACACTGGCAGTTTCCACCCGTCCATGTTTCAAGGGGCGCTTTCTTCAAATGATCCGTTAGACTTAAATTGTTTAATGGACATGCCCTATTAGTTAAAGACCGACAGACTAATGGCCACTTCGATATGACATTCATATAGCTATATACAGGGATGGCCATAACACAAGTAGTATGTATAGATTTAATGGGGACACCGGAATTCCGAAGTCCATTGGTAGTAACTAATTAGAAGAGGAACAAGAACTGTCGGAATGACAGTATGCTCGACTATTCAAAGATAGTATAGAAAATGGGCTTATTGAGGAAAGTATATACAGAAATAAGGTAGCAGGGGCAGATGATTTCAAATGACTTGAGCTTTGAAAGATGCACTTAGAGATATTTCAAGACAAAAATAAAAGCTGAATGTTACCTCATCCATGCAGTAACTCAGAAAACATGTAAAAGCTAGCAGTCTTTATAACCATAACACTTCTTTTAGTTCTATCAATTGAACAACAAAGAAAGGAGAGGCCTGACTTGCTAATGTCAATGAAACAATGTCATTAAGCCCCCTTTCCAACCTGTACCCCCCACCAGCCCTTCCTTCTCCCCCAACCCCTACACATTCCCAGAAATACAGCCTGGACTGTTAGACAACTTCCAGTTTAAGAAAATATGTGTGTCAAGCAAAGTAAATCAGCATGAAAAATGTACAATAACATTAAAGTAAAATTATGCGAAACAATATTGCTTAACGCATGACAAACTAGACATTGGAAACAATACAAATCCGCTCACCGCTAATAATGCATATTCCAGACTGTCCCACATTCATCCCAACCCATCCCAAATGTCATCCCACGTCTATACTCCATGCCATCACACCTGAAAACCAGATAATGTATGTCATTCCATCACTTGCATGACCCACATGACATTACAACTGAAATCCGGATGACATCCCACCACATGCCATTCCGCCCTGTCCCACATGTCGACCCACCTTGTTCCACATGCCAACCCATCCTGTTCCACATGCCAACCCACCCAGTTCTTCATGCCAATCCACCCTGTCCAACATGCCAACACATCCTGACCAACATCCCACCGCACGCTGCCCTACACACAATTACCTTCAGTTACTTTATTATCATGTCATCGTCTACTCCACATTCCACTTGTTGTTTACATTTTCAAAACCCCTAATTATTATTTTTTAGAAGCGAGGACACTTTTATTTGCTTAGAACTTTATTCATGGCAAGACAAATATTCATGTCAGGAATATCAATATCATAACATAACTAGAAGTGTTAAAGTCTCGCCTGCTATATATTTTTGATCTCAGGTCAAACATTTTGCAGTAGAGTCTATTTTTTTGCAAATAACCTAATTAATATGCACCCTATACCTCACCATTAAGTGTGAACAAAGCTCTTCAAGTATACTGTATGATCATTTGTTTAAGCCAAATCATCAAACCCACTTTAATTCAAGAGATATCATAAATACAAATATTAGTATTGCAAATACGCTAGTTAATATGTACACACAACCTCCCAATCATGCTCAACTGAACAGTACCAATGCCACCTACCACTGTACCAAGTACCAACTTATTATATCAGGTTAGATATTTCCAACGAAAGTCTATTGTTATGCAAATAGCCTAATTAATATGCACATCACACCTCACTAATAAGTGTAGACAATGCTCTTCACATGTATGATCATTTGTGCAAACAAAATCCCCACATCCATTTAATTTAAGAGATATTATAGATACAAATATTTTCATTGTTATGCAAATAAGCTAATTAGTATGCACACACAACCCCTAATCATGCTCACTTGAACAAAATCCCTGTGCCAAGTTACATGAATGTACACCATACATAACTTAAGTTATGAACATTTTAACCAAACCTTTTTACCCAAACTTTAAGCTGACAAATATTTTCATTGTTATTGAAATAAGCTAATTAGTATCCACACACAATCCCCCAATCATATTCATTTAAACAGTACCTATGTCAGTATGTCCTCTACCCCTATGCCAAGTCACATGAATGTACACCATTCAAAACTTATAAAAACTTTAACCAAAACTTTATCGGACGCCAACGCCGACGCCGAAGCCGACGCCGGCAGTAGTAGAATAGCTCTAATATTCATTGAATAGTCGAGCTAAAAATTGATTCGGAAAATGATAGAGATTTTAGCCGTAATCAGAAGTGTAGAAAGCGGCGGGAGGGGGGGGAAAACTGCCCCCTGAAAGGGTTTCACTTTTCCAATTGCATGCTTTCTTACAAGTTGGGAGGTGAAACATAAACTTGGAATAATTTGGTAAAATTATTGAATATTTTGGTCAAAAACTTTTGATTAAAACTTAATTTACTCGTTTACCAGTGCAATTGTTCCACTTGATTATTATTTCATTTTTTTGTTTTTAAGTAGTTTGTCCCCCTTGAGTGGTGACCCGTACCTACGCCCTTGACTGTGATTATTTGAAAATGGTAGATAGTAATGTACTTACGTCACAGTACTTCTATATTTA
Source organism: Chiridota heheva (assembly GCA_020152595.1). Lineage (NCBI taxonomy): Eukaryota > Metazoa > Echinodermata > Holothuroidea > Apodida > Chiridotidae > Chiridota > Chiridota heheva. The sequence continues at coordinate 157,325 of JAIGNY010002710.1, read as the reverse complement.
AATTAAAAAGTTGAAAATAAAGGAGCTAACTCATCTCAAAATAAATCGTAGTGATGTGTCTGTGTGTCATGCATTGCAGAAACAGTCCTTACGATGTCATCAGTTTGTGGCCAGATAGTTTAGGCTCGCCGTAAAGAAGAAATGCATAAAGATTTGGAATAAAACTAAAAATGATATTAATCAGGTTCAGCATAAATGCGTTATAAAGGGATGTTAATATATTGAATCAAAGATCTATTAAACATCTAAAAGGAATTACATTAACGTATATATACACTCTATAAAAAAAAAAGGGTCAGATTTGACCATTACATGGTCAACTTTGCACCGAACCAATGTTGGTCAAAATTAAGCGACCAACGACCGTGATCAAAATTAACCATAAAATGATAATTATCGACAAATTTGACCACATGTTGGTCAAATTTGTTGTTCAATTCTGTCAATTTGACCAAAGTTGGTTCGGTGCAGAGTTGACTAAGTAGTGGTCAAAATTTGACCATTTCTTTTTTAGAGTGTAGACCGCCAGTACAGCACAACTGTTTATCAAAGGCCGTGAACATTGACTTGGTTGTCAATGTTATGTCTGTCCGTACGTCGTACCTGTGTTCTCGTCCGGCTTGTATTAAGCGTTTCGTAATAGCATTGTTACTATCATAAGCGTATACCCAGGCGACGACCCCGTCATTGTAATTGTGTGTTCACTCGTCGTCGTATATATAGACAAATATTTAAACAGTTGTATGAACATCGTAGGCAGCTAGAAGTATTGTGTGGTACAAGTACGGCAATATCACTCCTTTACACATTTAAATACATAGGAGTAGGAACCGGAGGGCACTGGACCACGTGCCCCTCCCCCCCCCCCCTACCCCCTTTCCCCACACACACACTTTTCCGAAAATGACAAGAATGTCTTTTTTGAAAATGAAAAGTGCCTATCAATTACTGACCCAATATAGTGGGAAACTGGCGACTTTTGCCAGTCGCATGTACGGGAGGAATGTGTCCCCATTGAAAAAGTGCCCCTTTCTACATATAAAGTGCTCCTTTTACTTTACCTTGTTGTTTTGGGCTCACTTATTCTATCTACAGCGTGGAATGGGGGACATATGGCTGGAAAAGTGCCTCCTATAGGAGGTCGTGCCCCCCAACTTTTCGAATGTTTCCTACACCCCTAGTTCATTATGAATCATTGACTCTGAGTCAATCTCAAAAAATCATGAATATGTAACTGTGACGACAATAGGCACATCACAGACATTCAAATGGCAAAGTTGATGAATAATTTACAGCAAAAATGTTTTCCTTTTTTTTTTTTTAAGTATGCCGGGTCGATTGGTAAGTAATATTCATGTTTACGTGAAGAGAGAACTTATGGCTTTACCAAATATTTAATCACCGAGGACTTATATTGATTAAATGCCGTACCAAAAACTCTTATTCTTTTCTATAAACGGATGAAAAACAAATTGTTTTCACCGTTTGTAGCAGATTTTTTTGTCCAATATCAATATAAGTCTTTAATTGTTACCCTTTCTATAAGAGACACTTTTGAACATCTTATTATTCTTTCTTTAATGAATCTGGTGTTTTGAAGTAGTGAGCAGATCAGATTTCTAGTCACATAAAGTACCATGTCAAAATTGGCGGGAAAGTTATATGATGCGGGAAGATTATCAGGAGACAAAAACTCAGCCCATCAAAAACACTTTGTAAATGTAGGTCGGTTCACGTATTAGGTTTAATAAATAAGTCGTTTCTTTCTTGAAGGGGAATATCTTTTACGATGGATAACCGGGTGAAATTTGTTAAGAGTCGTCTAGAACAAATGTCTTAGTATGTATGAAATTACAAAAGATTCATCAGAATTCAAAAAGAGCCAGCGATAGGAATATTCTGATACGATGAAATATGAAATGTAATACACAGCTGCTGGCAAAAGATATTACAAACTGTAGAAAGAGGACGAGTTCACGAATAAGAAGATTTTGAAAAATACTAGTTAGGCCAAATAGCGGTAACTTCCTACACAGAGCTTAATGAAGTAAGTTTACTCTGCGTTTGGACTAACATTTCATTTTTAAAACAAAAATCCCAACAATAATTTTTTTAGGTATAAATATTTGGACTACATGTATCAAATCATCAAAAAATCGTATTATTTTTTAGTTATTCAAATAACGGTATAAACTTAGTGGTAATACGAGACACAGTTCCCCCCCCCCTCCCCCCTCACTATTTTACAGAGGAAATTAGAGAAACTATGCAGACATCTTTTTCGTTTTCACGTTGAAAATTTATTTTCGGGACCGCTTTATCAGGTTAAAGCTCTCTTTATAGATTATCTTATAAGATGAAGTTTGATGCTGAAATAAACACACACAAACTGTGCATCGATTTCTAGTTTTAATTTGTTCCAATTTTGTATATTTTTCTAGTTGTTGGTTTTCAAAGTTCATTGTGTTGTTCTATTGATTTTGTTTTCGTTTCCAAAGTTGATTTTCTTGTTCTAATTATATTACTTTTTGTTTTTAAATTTGATTATGTTTTCTAATTAATTTTGGCGGCGATGGTATGTTTAGTCTAGAACATAAGGTACGTAAAAAGATGTGAAATGTCGTTTTAAGGGGGGGGAAGGGTAAAAAAGCAAAATAAAGCTGATATATTGTTGCATCAATCTGCGAAAATATGTGCAAATTAAAAACTTAGAGGAGGGATTCATACCCATGATAGGGACAATGACGTCTGTGACGTAACTAAGAATTTTAGATCAGGGAAAGGACCTGAATTTTTTGACATATTGGTATCTTGAAGTTTAAATCGGCGTTTAAATATTTGTTTTAAGTCAAATCGAAAAATTGATATATTTGTAGAATTAGACCAGGATTATGACTCATTATTCAGAAATATCAAAAAATGTATAGGTTCTTGGTAGGATATGATTTGGAAAATTTGACATTTTGAATCATATATCATTGAAATATACCAACATTTTTTCGGAGCTTGTGGGGGCGTTCCCCCTGACCTTTTTAGATGCATAATCACAGTCGCATCCACGCCATGGACGCAGGGGCGTATTGGTTACCTCTCGGTGGGCGGGAGGAAGTTGTAAGAAGGGGGGGGGGGGGAACAAGAACCACACAAACATCCATCAAACAAAACAAATATTAGAATTGAAAGAAAAGCTCGGTAAAATTACTAGAAATGTTGGCAACATTTCCCGAAAATTGATAAACAATTTCCAGAAAATGAAAGAAATTTCCCGAAAATCGTATAAAGTTTCCAGAAAATGAAATAAATCTCCGATTAACAGCAACCAATCGAAAATTAATTCGCATTGAAATATATTCACCACCACGCGGTTTACGATGATTATACGCTTTTCTATATAATTGCCATCATCAATCGAGTAAGCTACACCGCCAATAAAATGCTCAAAAATATTCGTCTGCTCGTCAAGACAATAAAATGAAAAACAAAATAAGATGAAGAGACTCTCGAGATATCAAGAAGATAAGAAGTTGCGAATTAGGTCACTTCCTAGAGAGGTGAAAGAAGATGTCATCTTCCTCTTTAGCGATTTATTTGTTTATCTCTTCTTCATCCCTTCAATTTTCTAACGTCATTCTTGCAAGATTTAAAGTCGGAAGTCGAGGACCTTGATATTAGTAAAGGTCAAAATGAGGTATCTTGTGGTTTTTGTTAGAGTTAAAGGGCACTTATCGTCTTGAAAGTCTATGCAAAAAGTATCTGTTCAAAGGTTGCTTAAATTCTGAGTGTAATAATTTTTGAATTCCGAAAATAGCATGTGTATACTTTTCAAGCGATAAGTAATCTTTTTTTTTTCTTTCCTTAATTCCCAACCTTGAAAATGTTGAAAAATGCCAGGCTTATCCAGCTTGGGGTTGGTTACGGGTATGGTAAAATCAAACCCTCTTCATTCGTTGTCCTTAGAATTATCTTCCCCTTTTTCAAGGAGAAATGGTAGAGAGTTAAAAAAAATGGATTTGCATAAGCAAATAGATCATACATCACAAAAGTAAAAAATAAAATGAAAATTGCATATATTTGCACGAAAGTCTTCAATAAGCTGTAGGCCACAATGTCCAATTTCTAACCGATCTTGATGACAATTTTTGTCCTTTTTCATGTATTTTTTAAATTTTTTAGTGGATTTTAAATCAACGTAGCTAATGTTGATTCTATACCTGTCCATATACGGAGATAAAAGTATGCGATACAATTGAACCTTTTTCATTGGTCTAAATAATTGTCCTTCTCCTTAAAAATTTGTTCCAGCAAATCATAACCACAAATTTAATGTAGCAAATAATGAGACCACTTATCAAGATAACCACTTAACCACACAATAAGAACTTCATCAATTGCTAATGTGATACTCAACACCAACTTCCACAACAACCCAGGATCAATAGGAGAACCAAGTATAATGGAGCCATTAATAAGGGAAATTTGATCCTAATCACTTGTGGTTTTCAGAATAAAGAAAATAAAGAGGAAAAAGTCTGACCCGACCTGCTTATATATCAGGTCGGGTCTGACTGTTTGAAATTTTAAGGAGCAGAACAACTTATATGGCATAGACTGATAAACCAACCAATAACCGCCCAGCAGTGAAGTTATTAGTATGTAGCAGGAATACCCGCAGCAGGGTACGGTGTCAATCTATTTTCTTGAGACAAGATTCCCTCTTTAAAGTGAATTTGAAAATCAATAAATCTGATTACACTCGCCAGTGGTGGACGGTAGCAGGGGGACTAGGGAGAAACTGCCCCCCCCCCTTATTTCACTTGATGGGATGGCGCCGAATGCTCACAATCGCGAGAAATGCAGGGCTTCCAGCATTCCAAGGACTTCGCCCCAAGGTTTGACACAATTTTTTTCTTCAATTTTCTGCTGTCATAATTACGAGAAACACAAGGCTTAAACCCTGAATTGAACGCAATATTAAGCAATATTCTGCAATCAAAATCACGTGACATGCAAAGCTTCCAGGGGCTTCGCCATGGACCCTACCGGGGCTTCACTGCGCCCGTAGATTTAAAACACTATTTTAAAGCAATTTCCTAAACGGTGCCAACTAAACGGAGCATTCCAATTTAGATATATGTGCCCAACGTTTTACTCTTATGAGCATTTTTTTGACCTTATAAGGTAAAATTGACGTCACTGTATTTCCACCCCACCTCCCCATCTGAAAGTGGGGCATATGTCTCTTTTTCTCCCAGAGTTTGAGTTCTGTTTAAAGGGGAATCCATGGTTTCTACAGCCAAAAATGTTGCGAAAGCAAGATTCGTATCCTCAAAATGTTGAAAATGTAGCGATCTGTCTTTATAAACAAACGCACCGGAAACCCATATCTGCCCCCTCTCATTTTGGCAATTGGTAACCTTAAAAGCATCTAATTGTTTAGTTGGGTGAGACCAAGGATTCCTGCATGACTGGAAAATGGTAGACACCACCCCCCACCCACCCTTATCTCCTTCCATATAGCCATGAGAAACACGAAATTGCCTTCATTGCAAGTGGACGGTTGTATGATATAGTTATCAAGAAAGGCTACCCAACATTCGACCAATCAAAAGCGCTTTTGAAATACAACGTCATAAGCATGTTGGCTTTTGATTGGTCGAATGCTGGCCATTCCTCCTTGCTACTTTTACGACATAAGCAGTGTTTCTCTTGTTCTTTTTCAACCCAACCATTTCCGTGCGAACCCGTGAATCTCAGCTTTGTCTTTATGTCCCCCTTACTTGCCCCTTTCGCACCCCTTGATGTGGATAAATACTTGTCCCCTCCCTGTCCAGGCTTGGTAGTTTCAAAGCTGTATCATAATGATGACAAATAATTAAATCAGTTTCACTTTTTAAGAAATTATTTTCCTTTCTGGGAATAGTGATCGCAGGTTCTTCAGTCCCTGTTTCAACTATCCTCATACAATTAGGATGGTGCTATCATCGTGAATCCATGACTCTAAAGCTTCGACGATATTTTCACTGCAATTTAATGCATATAACAACAAATAACCCGTCCTGGTTTTGAACAATTTTATCGCAGCCGCAAAGCATAACAAAATTATGCAGTCAAGCGAGGAGACGTTGATGTAAATCTCTTCTCTATTAGTTAAACATTTGCATAAGTAGATATCACTGTGATTCGTGATGTTGTCACACTTAGTATGGTAAAACACAGACGGCTGTTGCCAGTAGGCAATAAAAGCCGTTTTCTTTTTTTCTTTTTTCAAGAGACGTGATTAATTTTAAACTAAATTATTCACATATACGTCGTAAAAATAAGTAATGATATATCGGAGGAATATAAATGTTTGTATTTCTAGGAATATGAAAGCGATATAGGTTATGTCAATACTTTGGAGAAAAAAACATGATTTTATAAATATTTTTAGATATGATGAATGTGCCTAATGTAGGCTGGGTCAATTGTAATGATAAACGGGAGCCATGTAAAAGACAAAAGGCGCATATACTCTTTGAGATTAGCGGTGATGTTTAAGCTAGCGTGAACTGTTGTCGTATTACACCAGTTTTTCTTCTCCAATTGAGAGCTATTAAAGGCTGATATCGTGACTGTAAACATACATTTCAACGTTTTTAAGCAGTCGAAATGTTTACATGCCACCAACAAGCCATTTTACAATTATTCATCGCTGCGGAAGTGACGTTTTTTTGTGTGTATATCAGTTTTTTTGGTAACGGCTCAAGCAAGTTTCTGGAGACGAGAATCCCCAAATGCTATAATTTCAATACAACAGTTACAGGGTAACACATTTTACAGTCCGGCAGCAAGCTGATAAATAGGGTAAAAAAAAAAACAATAAAAGAAAAAAACGCGGTGAATTGGCAGCGGTGAAAACTTTTGAATATTCATGTCCTACCAGCAAGGAACTGGTTCCTTGCTACCAGTAGTAAAAATTTCACAGTAGCCAATATAAAATCGAACTAATCCAGAGCGGGAAATGTACACATCCCATATACTTTAGTGCATGTTCAAACGATGTCGCCTGAAAATTTCCCCTATTTGTAGGGTATTTTGAATATCGTATTTATCGGGCTGCTCCCAGACGGTTTTAATGGATTATTTCAGGGGTCAAGCAAGTTCATCTTATATGAAAGAGAACTTCCAAAGAAACAAAATGGTGAAGAAAGCATTAAAACATCCTATTCCGTTAAGGGGTCATTTCAGTTTAAAGTTCTGTACCATTTGTATAGAAACGACTGAAGTCAGACTAGTTGTGACATCACAGCCTTAGATTCCTCAGAGTCATTATGTATTCTATCATACATTTTTCTGCGATTTTGTTGCTTAAAATCTATTGGATATGCCAGGAAAGTAGTCAAACAAAATCTAGTACGGGTATAATTAACCACCTGAAGAAAGTTTGAGGGAACATTTTTCATATAGTAAAACCGTTTAATGAATTTTCTTTAGAATACATTGACAACTGTTTAAGGATACGTTTAGTGGTGAAGCATGCCCATCTTATATGAAAGAGAACTTTAAAAGAAAAAAATGGTGAAGAAAGCATTCAAATAGCGTATTCTGTTAAAGATATATTTCAAGTTTAATCTGTGTGGATAAAGCTTATCTGTGTAGAAAAGACTGGCGTAGTATATTATGGAAAGTTGACGTCTTTATACTCACATTCTTAGCAATTGTTAATGTATTTTAAAGAAAGTTTATTGAATTTTTTCACTATTTAAATTATTTTCCCTCAAACTTTATTCAGGCAGTCAGGTGGTCATGTGGTATATTATAGATACCCTTCCTAGGTTCAGTTTTACTACTTTTTTGACATATCCCGTGGTTTTTAAGCCACAACATCGTGGATCAAAATATGATAGAATACATAAAGACTTTGAGGAATCTGAGGCTATGACATCACAACCAGTCTGATTTCAGTCGTTTCTACATCACAATTAGTACCGAAGTTTAAACTTGAATATCTCCTTAACGGAATAAGATTATTGAATGCTTTCTTGTTTCTTTTGAAGTCCTCTTTTATATAAGATAGACTTGCTTGACCCCTGAACTAATCCTTTAAGAAAGTGAGAATGAGGGAGCCAACCATCCCGGCATCAGTCCATAGTAGACTTACTACACCAGTCATTTCTACACAGATAAGACAGAATTTCGAATTTGAATATCTCCATAACCTGTGAACGGAATAAGATATTGACGTAGTTTCCTCACCACTTTCTTTCTTTCGAAGTCCTCTTTCAAATAAGATAAACTTGCTTGACCACTGAGATAATCCTTTAAAGACGGAACACCGTCAATGCTTAACACAGTACCAATAAATCTCTTACATTCTACGTCACCCGCTGTAGTTTTTGATTGGTTTCTGTGTGTAAATATAATCTACCAATCAGAAACGTTGAAATGTATTGCATACGTTTCTTTTCTCCACATTGAGTCTAAAACTCAGTGACGTGGTGTCTCATGTTTCACTGCATGGGGCAAAGGCACTTTAGTGCCCCCTCCAAAAAAACCAAAAAAACCTCATAAGAGTAAAGCCTTAAGCACATAGATCTAAATTGGCATGCACCGTTTAGATGACCTAATGATAGGTAAATTCATTGAATTGTTTAGTTGACGGTAGTAAATTCATGATTTTCCTTATAGAGGATTTCATCAGGTAACTCTAATTCAACTGGACTCCATGTTGCTGGACAGCGGCGTCGTTGCGTTTCACGCGTTTTCACACAGTACAGCTCACCACACGTACTACATGCCAACCTACCAGTAACAGTTCAGCGAATTTGACTGACTGCAGTTTTTTGTTCGCTTTCGATTTTTCCTCATATTTTCCTTAAGTAAGTTATATTTTCACCGGGTATACGAAGAGAAACTTTAACGTTAACGCCATCTGATTGTTCGTTATACTCAGACAAAGCCTACATACCTGATATAAAGTGCTCACTGCAAATCCTAGTGATAAGGCCTACCGTCGGTTGAAAGCCCGAGTTGAAAGCCGTTGCGTGGTACAGCAGAAACCCAATTCGAACGTCGATCAGGATCAGATGGAAAGAGAAAATGTCTTTTTATTCCCGATACACATCTATTAATGCAATCAAACGGCACAGCAAGATTCTAGCATAATTATCTTGCAAAATTAATCTTATATAACAACATGCAAACGTATGTAAGTCTAATTAAATGCACAGCAGACGACGGTGGTTTTGACCAACAAAATGGCGATATAAACAAAGTCACGTCACCTCGTGACGTCAGCTGAAACACCCTAATAGGCAGCTGACGTACGGGCTCGGGCCCCGAAAAGCCCTGTTTCTCTTTATTTTGGTACAGCAGAAATTGTCTTAAAATCGTGTCAAACATCAGTGGCGTATACAGCTTTCAGTCCCACAGGGGCAAACGGGAATTATCGAGAATAGGCTATATCGAGAGTTGTAGGAAGCTGTGAGAGGGAAGAAACTGCTTCTGGTGAGATTTTACTTTCCTGGGTATATTTTCTTCTTGGTTGGGAGGTAAAAATTGTTGTTAAGTTTCAACATAAAATTAAAAAATGAAGGTAATTTGGTAGAATTATTGGAAATTTTGATAAAATTATTGTTTTCATACAGTGGCACCATGCAGCTTTTTGACCTTCATTTAACAGTCCGGTTAACGCTCCCGATCGGGAGATCTCCTGATCGGGAGATCGAGACATGCGCAGTGACCACAATTTAAACTGTTCATAATTTCAGCCCTTAAAATTATTTTTGCTTTTCAAATTATGTTTTTCTAAAATTGTATAGTTTGAAAATGATGAGGGAATTTACATTTTTTGAATATTTTTTGCAAAATGTGAGCTTTTGCTGGTGACTTAACTTTTAAAATCTATTCTTCAGCGACTACTGAAATGAAATTAATTTTTAAAGATTACTTTAAAATTCCTTGGCGAAAGTCAAATTTGCGCTGATGAAAATGGAGAAAATAATTTTATTATTCTGTTGCACCAATAAAATCACATTATTTCGCATGCCTTTTTCCTATTTTTGGCGTAACATATTTTACCTCTATGTAAATTTCTTTATAGAGATTTGAATTTGGAAAGATGTATTGTGGGTTATGATGACAAGAAATCTCCCAATCGGGAGATTTCCCGATCAAGAACGTGAACCAGACTGTTTAATATAAAAAGACTCAAAACATAACCTGTCTCAAATGTATCCATAATTTGTCAGAACAGAATGCGAAAAATTAGACCGGGTTACAAACAGACAAACGTAAACAGCTTTTTATACAGAAATCGAGTAGTGTCTCGATGATGCCGACCGATCTTTGAGAAATATCACCGACGATCGATGCAGCTGCATCGTTCATTTGTTCATTCTTCTCAGATTCGAAGAAAACTACTTCAACAAATATTGATAACTAATGACTCTTATTTTGTGTGTTCATGACCCGACATATATATATATATATATATATATATATATATATATATATATATATATATATATATATATATATATATATATATATATATATATATATATATATATATATATATATATATATATATATATATATATATATATATATATATATATATATATATATATATATATATATATATATATATATATATATATATATATATATATGTATATAGGATATAAGAGGTGTTGAATTTCTATGCACACTCATCAAGATTGTCTTGCTTTTCAATGTGGTACATCGCATTTATACAAAATATTAATATGAAATGTTGATGGAAAAGATGACATTGTTTATGCAAATAGATAATTATCCCATTACTTGCATGAAAATAGTTATACTTAGGCCTACCTATTTTTTTACTTACAGAGGCAGGTAATGAGGGATTATCCTAGTTTACGATAACAAATTTTTGCTGAGATTATGATCGCCGAGAGCTTTATTTAAACCTTGTGTTTAGTTGAAGCGTTTTTATGAAATATGGGAGTGAAATATGTGATGTTTTTTTTTTCTTAAAGGAATATTCCCAATAATTTTGTAAAATTTAATTTGAAAGAGCACACGTTTAGAGCCAATTTGGTACACAAATCAGGTTGATATTATATTCCGTTCAGGAGATATAGATTTAAAGAAAAAATCCAATTGCATTTTAAAGTTTTTGTACAGTATGATGAATTCGTGTTAGATGATGTCATAGAGACGATTCCATTGCAAATGATAATGTATTTCTTTGAACGTTAATTGGTTGTTTCTGTATGATTAGAAACCATTTTCCATAAGTTATTGAAGTAGGGTATATTTGGCAATGTACATAAATACGTAACTTTCATCAATTTATTTTTCTAGCAGATTTTACTTTTAAAAGAAGGATTATAGATTTTAATGAACTACATCAACTTTGTGGGAGAATGTGTTGTGTGATATCATACTGAGCCTTTTCCTATTCGTTTATGGGCATTTTTTGTGAATCTTTAAAAATTTGAATATCTCCTGGTAGGAATAACATATCAACATGATTTTTGTATTAATTTTTTTCTAAAAGTGTTCTCTTTCTTATGAAAGGTTACGAAAAACACATGGGAATATCCTTTACACAATTAAACAGTCTTAGTCAATAAAGACTGAAAGAGATGGGAAAGTCACTCCTAGCTGCCCAGAATTGATTTGGGGACATGCATGACAAGGACTCGACAAATTTTGTTTAGAATTTGCTGCACCACTTCAAAGAGTTATGATCTGATGATACTACATTTAAGAAACACTGACACTGTTGCACAGTTGCATATATCACAAAATTTGCATACAATATGCAAACTGATGCCTGAGATATAATGACGCTGTAAAATGGTCAATTATTCACTGATTTTTGTTATTGTTTTTTAGTATCTGAGTATGATCTGTTGATGGTTATTAATAGATTTTAAAGCAATAGATGATATTGCTTCTACACGTACATATTACTTTAACGTTAAATCCGTCACATAAGGATCGTATGTAAAAGGATTATTCCGGGTACATTTCGTCCCACTTTTCGCGTAGTGACGAATGTCATTTGCATAGTGGCGAATGTTAACCTTGAAATGATTAATTCCGCATACTGACGAATGTTCGGGAAATTTTGAAGCTTGATGAAATAAGAGTTGATAAACGCCTTATATAGCTTTATATATCATTGGGAAGAGAAAATGCTAATCTTTTGACAAATGTACTTACAATAAAGATATCTGAAGCGAATTCTTATTTCACGAAGCTTCAAAGACATTAGTCAGTATGCGAAAATAATATTTCAGTATTTCGCGCCAATTTTCGTGTCACCTAAATAAGACATTCGTCAGTATTTCAGTGTGTGGAAAGAGGGGACGAATTAGAAAGACAGAAATTTAAAAGTAGAGAATTGCTAAGCCATTACCAACTAAACTGTTTAAAGGGAGTGAATAACCAGCTGCTGCCGCCAAACACCGAATACTTGATCACACGAGCAGACGAAGCGTGTATGCACATTTTTCTATAACAATTCCTAAAGGTGCCCTCAACTTCACAAGTAGAAAAGGGAAAAACCGTGGGCAGAGAGGAACGTACCCACCACTTTTGCATAAAGTCTCCATTCTCAAAGATGAGAAGTGGCTTTTGAAAGAACAAGAAAGAAACATAACTGGTGCAAAACCGCCGTCCTCCAAGGGCCCCCACAATGCAATAGTTTATTTTTCAGAAAAATAACTAATCATGGTCCTAATTGTCTTTCGATACCCAGCCGCGTTTGGGGTCTACATTGGGCTTTCAGTTTTGTCTACCCCTGTTCTCCTATACTTCATAATTTGCTAAAACACTTTCAAGTGTTCAAATAGTGTCTTTATGGATGTGGGAGCCATCACATTTTCGTCACACCTACGCACTGGTTAGGTATTTTTTTTTAATTGAGTGCTACATTATCAGTTCATGCAGTAACGTTTTTGAGCTGTCGTCACATAAACCACATGTATACATAACATAATTCAAGAATTGTGTCAACTGGTCGATGAACTGGAAATATGAATATGAATATAAATATCTTCTCAAAATATGCTCTTTAGATTTATAATTCAGAAGCGCAGTCACGGTGGATCAGTAGTCAGGGACGTAGCCAGGATAAAATGCCAAACCAAACCAAACCAGGAATGATGTGATAATGTGTTTTATGAGCAGAAAGTTTTCAAACTTGAAAGAGATATTCCAAACTTTTTTCACAAAATTATACAATATTTAAAAAAAGCTCACTTAACTGCCTAAAATTGAAGAATTGAAAAATTGACCAAAATTTGAAGACAAATTGGAAAATTGACCGGAAATCGAAGGAAAACTGCCCAAAAATGAAGGAAATTTTCCAAACATTGAAGGAAATTTATTAAAAAGTGAAGAAAATTAACCAAAAAATCAAATAAACATTGCCCCAAAATAAAGGAAATTGTCCGAAAATTGAAGAAAATTATACGAGAGTTAAGGAAATTGCCCAAAATTGAAAGACATTTTCCAAACATTGCAGAAATTTACCAAAAATTGAAGAAAACCTACCTAAACTTGAAGAAAATTGCTCCCAAAATGAAGAAAATTGACCGAAAATTAAAACAAAATTGTCCCTAAATGAAGAAAATTCTCGAAAATTGAACTAGAATTAAAGAAATTTCCCAAACATTTAAAGGGATATAATAAATATTGAAGAAAATTTCCGAAAATTGAAGAAAATTTCCCGAAATTCGAAAAACAATTGTACCAAAACGAAGGAACTTTTTCAAAATTACACGACATGCATGTAAATGAAGGAAATTTCTCAAAGATTAAAAAGTTATTTTTCAAACATTTATTGATTTTTCCTGAAAATAGATTAAAATTTCCCGAAAATTGAAGAAACATTGGCCTAAATGAAGGAAATTTCTCACACATTGATTGAAATTAACCAAAATTAAAAAAAATGTACCAAAAATTGAAGGAAAACTGCCCAAAAATAAAGGAATTTTTCAAATATTGAATGAAACTTACCGGAAATTGAAGAATTAATTGCCCCAAATAAAGGAAATAGTCCGAAAATTGCACGAGAATGAAGGAAATATCCCAAAGATTGAAAGAGATTTCCCAAACATTGAATGATTTTTTCCTTCCTAAAAATTGAAGGAAATTTACGTAAAACGTGACTAAGAATTATCTCATGGTGAAAAAAAGTACCATCGGAAAAATATCACGGAGATCATTCCCCCTCCCCCCCCCCTTCCCCACCTTATGGCCCGCCCCTGTCAGTGGTATAGCCTTAACTCGTATTCCAACAGTTCAAGGACATCTGGGATTGCCTACCGTCACGAGCGTTGCATTGTGTTCTTGCTTTTTAGTCCGGGAGCATGCCTATATTCTGATATTAAAGAAACATCCCCAGGAATTTTCATTTTTCATATATGATAGAGAAAAATTGTAGAAACAAAGTGGTGCAAAAACTATGTTAATATCTTATTTCATTTAAAAGTTACAACATTTTAGAGTATTTTTTGAGAATATTCCTTTATAGCAACATATATAACACACGAGAATATTGAGTCATGCAGCCAGATTGTTCAGAAGTTACAATAAAATGTTATAGTTTCTAATTTATATACTTGAAATATTAGATCTCTGAGAGAGAGAGTTGAACACACAATTACAATGACGGGGTCGCCTGCGTATTCGGTTATTAGATCTCATTATGTTCAAAAACATTTGTATTTTCAAAATGGCTGTTTCGCGCCACAAAGCCTAGCTCTATTGTCTATTATTTCCAATATTTCGAAAACGACGTGGTAAAGATATGGGAGTGGAAAAGTTTTAGCATGCATGACATAATTTTCATGAGCTTTAAGTTTCCCCTAGCAAAGAAATTTTCTTAGAAATATGTAACATTGCATAGGGCTTTAACGTTAGGAAAGCAAAAGGTCATAGGAAATATCACAAAATGGCGACTTCCATGTAGCAACTTTGCTCCCATTTTTAGTTTTCCCATTATCAGTTCAGTAAAACATGTAACTTCCAGATTTCCATTTACAAGTGCTTTGACCTATGTGTCTCTACACAACTCTTATTTTACCCTATCTTTCGTATTGTAATATTGTTTGGGGCTGTACGTATCATTCACGTCTAAACCAACTTTTGGTTCTTTAAAAATGAGTTAGTCCGTTTGATTAGTGACGTAAACTATTCTCACCACGCTTTACCTTTGTTTGCTAAACATAACATTATATCTATATACGATATTACCATTTACCAAGTTGGTATCTTCATGCATCAATAGCATCAATCTAAGCTCCCCTTTATTTCCGTACTTTTTTTCTGTAGCCGTAATAGTATTCATCCATATTCAACAAAAAACTCTCATCAACCTAATCTCCGACTACTTAGGCTTACCTCTTCTGACGACGACTTCTCAACAATCTATTCGTTTTATAGGTCCCAAACTCTGGAATTCTCTCCCTTCCTAGATAAATGCATTAGCTTCAAAATCTTTAGAAATTATTCAAAAGCTTTCTTATTATCACATTATAAATAACGCTCTGCCTTTATAGGTTCTTGGATCAATTTTATCCTGACTGGTTTGCGTTTTAGGTTCTTCTTTCAAATTTGTCTTTTCATGCAGTTTCCCATTTTGTAGTATCTCTCTTTATTTGATCACATTTTTTGCCATAATCTATCTAATACGACTAGTATTACACAATCATTATAATAATTATTTGTGTGTGTGTAAGGGTGGGGTGTGGTGGGGTGGGGTGTGATGGGTGGGGTGGGGTGGGGTGGGTGAGATGGGGTGGGGTGGGGGTGGTGTGGTTGGGTGGGGTGGGGTGTGGTGGGATGGGGTGGAATGAGGTGGGATGGGGTTGGGTGGGGTGGGTGAGGGTGGGATGGGATGGGGTGGGATGGGATGGGGTGGGATGGGATGGGGTAGGATGGGATGGGGTGGGATGGGATGAGGTGGGATGGGATGGGGTGGGATGGGATGGGGTGGGATGGGGTGGGGTGGAATGGGGTGGGGTGGAGTGGGGTGGAGTGGGGAGGGGGAGTGGGGTAGGTGTGGGGGGGAGTGTTCGTTTATGTGTGTTGTGTTTTAGAGGCCACATGTTTATAAGTTACTCTTACTTCCTGTGTGGCGCTCCTAAGCCACTCATGTAATTAATGAATGTATATATCAATATCTTTGTTTCATTGTATGTATCATTTTGTATACCTGTATATATCTGTACTTTGTATTAAAGTGTGCTTGAATAAATGTTTGAATCAATCAATCAAACCTACGGTTTTTAATTAGCTTATATGAGGTCATTGTAGGCGCGAAGTAACCAGGCTGCCTTGTGTGCATACCTGTTTGCGCAATAAACATTCTCTTCCTTGTTTGGTACTGGATGGTGTTTGCGTTACTTCGGTAATCTCCAGCAAAAACAGGCCATAATTTGTAAGTTTGTCATTAAATATCTCTTAACCGGCGTGGTGGATGTCCATTTGGGAACCGGATAAATAATTTAGATTAGATTAATAAGTATAGATTTTGAAAATGCAAAAATTAAATTGACCTACTTGGTTATAAAATTCTAAAAAACCTATACAAGTTATGTGCCATAGCGTTACGCTGTTTCGTTAGAGGCATCATGGGTAATCTTCAAAATGGCGTCTGATATTTCCCCTTTTACGGGGAAACCTAATTTTCTCCTGAAGAGGAGGATCTCCTGAGCTGTTAATATTCATGCTTCCGGACTGCCATTTGCTTAAGTCTACTCAACTGTTAAATGAGAATTATTGCTGGGGAGTTAACATGCGATGGACTGGTGGCCTAATAGGCCTTTGTGGCATGGGAGAGGGTTTAAATTTCAAGGATAAATTTAGTCCGTTTGGGATTCAACTAAGCGTATCTTATACAGTTATATGGAAGATGACTTCAAAAGAAACAAAATGGTGCAGAAAGCATTCGAAAAATCTTATGTCCGCATATGTCTGCATATGTCTGTCTGTAAATAATACAGTAGCGTAAAAAGGGAACTTCATTTTCAGAAAGGGGCATTTTTTCAAAGGGAACACATTCCACCTTTGTCATTTTTCAGAGAAGTGGAGGCACGTACCTCCATCACACACATATGCTTGTGTTTCAAAACATTTGAATGGAATATTCATCTTAGCCGGGGTCGACGGATTTACAAATGCATGACCACGAAAACATTCCTTTGCAATAGAATTATCGTCTCACTATAAACAGATAAAAGTATTCCGATAAATAATTTGTGACGTCTTCGACAGATGTCAATCAGTCACTCAAAATTTTGTCAAGCCTTTTTGTCAAGTTGTCGCTCAGTAATATCTCATTATGGTTATAGTAAATAAACTCTTTATCAAATAAACACTGTTTTTTAATTTCTTTTATTCTTGACCCGAAAAATTCTAGGATTCATTTTTCATTCTCTGTTCTTAATCAAAATGACAACTAAGTGTTTTTTTGTATATCGGTCACGGTGCGGTATAGAAATGACTTTGTGTGTGAATTCTTTGTGTAAACATGTATATACAGGTGAAACGATGGAAATTGCTAAACAAGAATTTTTCTGTATGAAAAGGTGGGAAGGAAAATCCCTCCTGTCTTCGTAAACCCGTTTCTGGGGCTCTAGTTATTATACACATCCCTCTGTACGGTTAACGCTGGGATTGCCTCTGCAGAGAGTAGCCACCTTTTTTGACTGGGGTCGTAGTACTAAAAATATGCTACATGATGGGGTAGAGCGACCCCCCCCCCTCCTTGTTAGTGTTAGTGTGGCTGCCGTTGGTGATGGCTGGCCGTCAGAGGGTACTACAAAATCCTATACCCTTTAATACTGTTTTAAGCGAGGTGTTAAAAGTATAGGAAAATCTCAGTTTTAAGATCTTTATGAAAACTAGGCCATTTTACCTTTTTTTCGCCCACAATGATTAGTCTGTTTGATGCCAATCCATGTCTTCAAAAACTGTTTTTAAGGTGATTTTAGTTACTTTTATTGAAGTATTTTGGACTACCTTTCCTTCCGTAAAATTCGTCTAATGAGCTCTCTCAAGTACGGTCAAAGTTCAAAACACTGCCATCGGGGCTATAACATTTTAGCGGGGTAATATGTTTTAAATTATTTGAGGAAAAAATTAAGATAATACTTATAAAGTACAAATATATAATCTAAACATTTCTTGATATTCTATCTATTTGTTTCACACACATTTTTTTTAGCAAAACTATTTAATAAAATTAGATGAACAAAAAAAAATGTTGTCAGCAAAAAATCAACTTCCAGTTAAGTGGAACATTCTAAAACTTATTTGCGGACGTTGAATAATTAATCACAAACGTGAAGTGACTAAGAAAATGGCGATCAAAATATAAATCTCGAAGAACTTTATTCTGTCGTGGTAATAAATAGGTAAAGATTTTAGAAAAGTTTTTTTGGGAAAAGTGTATTATTTAGACCAATTGATATAAAAATATCCAAAAAGTAAGTTTTGTACAATATGTGAATTTAAAAATAACATAGAAATTGTACCTAATCTCTAACAACCCTCGTACGGCAATGTCAATGTCAACCCGTACTGAGGGATGTGTATTAAAACTAGGTTGGATCGTCACGGTCGTTTTCCCAATTTGTCCAAATTCAAGGAGAAGAAATATGGGTGTGCGTGTGAGGGGGCCAGGGAGGGGAAGGAGGGGGACTTGCGTTAAAGGTTATATATTTATTATTTTGGGTGAATCATTGTATTGTCTCTGCTACCCTTTTAAAACTTGTCTCATTGCTGGAGGCTCGGTGAAAACGAGAGCCGTTTTCATGGCTTCGCTGAATGACTGCCGAATCGTTACTGAGTAAAAGGGATCTAAACATTCAACATACCTCCGTAGTAAAAATGTATTCATAAGTCAAAGATTACATAAGATCTGAAAACTATTTGGCGCCAGTTCCATTTGATCGACCAAATCTCAAACATTACAAGATTTTATTTTCTTCTTTTAAATTTTAATTGGCCTCCATCTATTCCCCAGTCACATCCTCGGCCATACCGTATACCCATCGTAGATGTGATTCATCCGTTTAAAACAATGTAAAACAATAGTTACCATTGTTTTTTTCTTTCATTTCTTTTCTTCTAGACGTGGGTGTTGGTGACATAGGTTAATACCTTATGGACATTTTTTGATACAATTGTTGAATTCAAATGACAATATTTTAGCTCTTATATCAGCGAAATGTAAGACCAAACTGGTTACATCCATGTTTTTTTCTTCATTTTCATTCATTTATCGTTGTTTGTTTTTATGTATCGGACTGTTGGAAAACAAAATAGATACTCTGAAAGCGATATAGATATTTCAAGGCCTCACCATATAGTGGTGGCTCCCATGACAGCCCTCCTCCCCTCCCCCCACCCCCTTGGGCGTAACTTGATTTCGAGCCAAGGGGGTGTAAGTCAAACTTGCCTGACGAAATTTTACATTTGCCCGACTTATTGAAAAAGATATTACAGCCAAACAATATAGAACAGTTGGAGACATATCAACCCCCTCTCCCCTTCCACCAATGTGGTTGAACTGAAATGTGCCCGAAGTGTGAAACTTGTGCCCGCTTATGGGTGAGGCCTGGTGAGGCCTATAGGGCGAAGTCTTCGCCCCCGGAAACTTCGAGCATTTCTTGTTTTTGATGCTGAGAATCAACACAAGCTGACATACCGGTAGTTCGATAATTTGATTGACCAATTTTTATTTGGGTTATCATTTCCAGACAAGCAGAAGGGAAAATTGTCCCTGCAAATTTGGTAATTTCGGGAAAAATTGCGGGGCTCATGGGCAAAGCCTTGCAATTAGCTTGGGTCCAGGGGCGCGGGCGAAGCCCCGGAAGCTTTGAAAATTTCTTGATGTTTATGCCCCACAATGGTTTAGGATCAAAACAAATTTTCAAAATGTAATTGATGAAAGACAATGCCCTCATTGTTTTAAATCTATTCAGATAAATGTGCAGGATTTCCTTGCAGTTTGAGAAAATTAGGTGAAATTGTGGGGTTCATGGGCGAAGCCTTGGAAGCAGCGGCGTAGGAAAGTAAAAGTATTTGATATTGGGAGCTATAATTTATTATTTGCCTCAACAAACCTCAATTCAAAAATGTATGAAGGTCGTTAAATTATTGGAAATATTGGTAAAATTTGGCACCATTTTCCCAAAATTAGAGAAAATTTCCCGAAAATGAACAAACTTTCGCAAAAATTGAAGAAAAATTAATTGCAACAAAAATTGATGCCAATTCTTAAAAAATGAAGGAATTTGCACACAACTTGAAGCAAATTTCACGAATATAAAGGAAATTATATGAAAATTCCACGAAATTAAAGACGATTTACCGAAAATTAAGAAAATTTCCAGGAAATTGAAACAAATTAAAGGAATTGCAAAATAATTCAAGCAAGTTTCACGAAAATGAAGGAAATTTTACGGAAATCCTCAATAATTGAAGCAATTTTCCCGAAAAAGAAGTAATTTACGCAAAAATTGACGCACATTTCTGGAAATTTAAAGCAAATCACGACAATTGAATACAAAGTTGAAAACAATTCTAGATAATTTCAGGAAATTTTAGAAAAAAGAAAGCAGATTTCACAAAAATAAATGAAATATTACAAAATTTGAAAAAAATTTCCCGAAAATTAAAGACAACTTCTGCAAAGTGGAAGATATTCTGCCCAAAATGAAGGAAATTGCACAAAAACTGAAGCAAACTTGACGAAAATGAAAATATTGTACAAAAAGTGAAGGAACCCGAAAATTGATAGAAATTTCCCGAAAATTTCCAGAAAATAAAAGAAATTGCACGAAGTTTCCTCAAAATTATGCCATGGAATCTGATTGGACTCGTCATAATCAATTCGTTATAAACTACATTGATTGGTATTGGGAGGGGGGGGGGGACTAAAATGGTACTTGCCCTCCTCCACTCAGTAAAAAATGGGGAGCTTAGCCCGCGGTTCCTACCGCGGTTGCTTGGAAGCTTGGGTTTAGGGGAGAAGCCCCGGAAGCTCTAGAGATTTCTTGATTATGATGCCCCACTCCACAATGATTTGAAATCAACACAAGTTTCCAAAATGTAAGTGATAAAAAGAAGACAATTTTAGATTATATTGTTAATATCTACTCGGATAAAAAGAGCAGGCAGAAACAGGCACAGGAGAAATTTGCCATAAAGATAGAAGAGAATTTGGTCTAAATTGTGGACTCATGGGTGGGACCTTGGGAGGGTCCAGGGGCGAAACTTCGAAAGCTCTAAAGTTTTTTTTGTTTTTGATGCCCGAAAAATGATTTAAAATCAACACAAAGTTTCAAAATGTAAGTGATGAAAAAAGGACAATTTTAAATTCGAATGTTAAAATCTACACTGAGAACTGGCTAAACATTTCTAAACAGGCATTGGACAGTAGGAGAAATTTCTCTTGAATTTGTCTGTTTGATGAGGTCTTAACGGCACCACGACAACGAAGGTCAAATTGTGCCTGAGAGGTCAGATCATTTTAGAGGTAGTAAGGAAAGAGACCAGGGGAAGAATGAGAGAAATTCAAGAACAAAAGCCAGAAAGCTGTGATCGAGAGAGGAGGTGCATGGGTAAAACTAAAAACAGAGTAGAGAGGGGGTGGAAGAGGAGGATTAAATATGGTTGTAGAGTGATGCATGCTGAAGGAAGGAGACTATTTTATCTGGAAGATTTTTTTTGGAAGAACTCAGCAATTGAGTTGTGGGGAGCGAGAGAAGCTCTGGGAAGGTTGTACAGGGGCAAGCAAGGAGAACGTGTTGGATTGTAAGGATGCAGTGGCAATTGTTACAGAGGGGTTGGGGAACCAATAAGGAGGTGGGAGTGAGTGAGGTGGGTGTGACCAATTCTAAGACGGGTAATATGAACGTTGTCGATACGAGAAAGGTTGTTGATGGTGGATTTGATCGGATTGTGGGCTGGATAACATGGAGTTTGTTATCAATTTGGAAGTTCCATAAGGTTTGCCAGCGGTCACGAACAAGAGAAGCGATAAGCGGTTTGATGTCAGAGAGGGTTTTGGGAAAAGGGGAAGGGAGGAGGTTAAGGGCAAGCTTAGCGGCTGAATCAGCCCTGTCATTGCCAGGATGCCAACATGGCTGGGTATCCAGAAGAAAAGAACACTTTTCCTGCAGAGGGTGGGAGAAAAGAGTTTCCGGAGGAGGAGGTGGCAGGTGAGGTTATCCCATTTAAGATTGAGTAATGAAGTAAGAACAGCCTTTGAGTCAGAGAAAATGGCAAAGTGACTAAGAGGAGAGTACTCAATAAAGTTGAGGGCGAGGAGAATGGCCTTAGCCTCGGCTGAAAAGATGGATGAGTGGTCAGGAAGTCTGCTACTGAGGGTGATGTCTTGGATGATGGCAGCAGCAGCTGTCTTGTTGCCTTCCTTGGAGCCATCAGTATAGATGGAGGTGTAATTTGAGAGTTGGTCTTTGATTTGGTTGTGGAGATTGATGAAGAGATTAGGGTGAGTTTGAGATTTGTTATAAGTGGAGAGGTCTAGGTGGACAGAAGGAAGGGGGTGGCCCAAGGCGGAAAAGTGGGCCAGGAATAGGTGCCGAGAGTGGCGGGGTTGATGCCAAGTTGAAAGAGGTCTGATTTAATGCGTAAGCTGAAGGGGGCGATAGGGTTTTAGTCCTATCAAAGAGGGAGGAGAAATTGGGGTACCTAATGAGGTTGTAAACAGGGTTCTGGGTGTTGGTGAGGACTCTAAAAGCATAGGAGAGGCTAAGCTTTTTACATCTAAGTAGAAAGGGGGTTCGTTGGCTTCAACATGAAGGCTAGTGATTGGGGAGGTCCTGTAGGTTCCTAGACAAAGCCTGAGGGCTTCATTTTGGATGGTGTTAATGTGGTTGAGGTATGAGTTGTGAGCGACACAGTAAACAATATTGCCATAGTCAAGCTTGGCACGAATGGTGAGCCTGAAAATTTTGAGGAGAGCATAGGCGGTTCGCTCCCAAGTAGTGTTGGAGAGCAGTCGGAGGAGGTTGAGGAGCTATTGCATTTTAGTTTCAGGTTGGTGATGTGTGGCTTGTAGGTGAGCTTGGGGTCTAGAGTTAGACCAAGGAACTTTGTGTTTTCAACTTTAGGGATGCGATTCCCATTGAGCACAAAGTTCGGGTTGGGGTGGAGGTTGTTGAAATGATAAAAGTGCATGCAGACTGTCTTGTCTTTGGAGAATCTAAAACCGTTATTGTTGCTCCAGACTTGCAGCTGATTGAGGCTGGTTTGAAGCCTATTTTCAACAATAGGAAAGCTAGGGAGGAGTAGAAGATGGTGAAGTCATCCACGTAGAGGGTACGTTTGATGCTGGGGCCAAGGTCATTCCCGATGTCATTAATGCTCAGGTTGAAGAGAGTGGGGAGAGGATGCTGCCTTGGGGACGCCCTCTCTTGGGGTACGGCTTGGAGAGGGTGTGGCCAATACGAACTTGGAACTGCCTGGGTGAGAGGAAGTTTTGAATAAAGATGGGGAGGTGGCCTCTGAGGCCAATGGTGTGAAGTTTCCGGTAATGCCGTATTTCCAAGTAGTGTCGAAAGCTTTCTCGAGGTCAAAAATATGGCAATGAGGTGTTCCTTTTTGCAAAGGATTCCCGGATAGCGGTGTCGAGCGTAATTAACTGGTCTAGGTATTGCGACGTTTTCGGAAGCCGCTTTGGTGAGGAGAGAGGATTCTGTTGGTCTCGAGGAACCAGTTTAGTCTCTGATTAATGATCTTTTCCATAATTTTACAGAGACAGCAAGTAAGGGCGATGGGTCGGTAGCTGGTGGGTCGGTGCTATCCTTCCCCGGTTTAAGGACGGGGATGACAATAGCTGTCCTCCAGATAGGGGGAAAGGAGTGTGAGGACCAAATGTGGTTGAAGATGGCGAGTAGGGTAGTGGTGGCTTTGATGGGGAGGTGTTTCAGAAACTGATAGGGGATGTTATCTGGGCCCTTGGAGGTGCAGCCAGCGTCGCTGATGGCTTGGTTTAATTCAGAAAGGGTCAGAGGGGTGTTGTAGCTTTCGGAGTTGTCAGAGGGAAAAGTGATTCTCCGGGCTTCATCGCAAGCTTTTTTGATTTTGAAAGCATTGGAGTAGTTGGTCGAGGCCGAGATGTTGCTGAAAGAGGCGGCGAGGTGGTCAACGATGTCTTTTTTTTTATGGTGAGAAGGTCTCCATTCCAAGAGAGATGGGAGATGGAAGATTTGCCTACTCTGCCGTGGAAGCTGTTAACCATTCTCCAAATCTTCTTAGTGGGGTGTTGGTGGTGAGAGAAGAGATAAAGTTGTTCCAAGTGTTGGTTTTACTGTCCTTGATAGTGCGTCTGGCCTTGGCACGGCTGATGCGAAAGAGGTTAAGGTTATGGGTGGTCGGGTTAGTTTTAAAGTTCCTGAGGGCTCTTTTCCTGTTCTGATGGCGGTTTTGCAGTCATCTGAAAAATGACTGGCGATGCAAAATCCTCATCCTGAGAAGATGGGGGGGAGAGGTGAGTCACAGAGGGTTTCAAAAAGGGACCAGTCAGCCTTGTCGAGGTTCCAGTTGGGGGTGTGCTCAGTGGGGATTTGAAGATTGGAGTGTATAAGAAGAGGGTAATGATCACTACCACAGAGGTCAGCAGTGACTCTCCAACTAAAGTCAGGGAGGAGGTTAGGGAACAGATAGACAGGTCAATACAGGTGAGAGAGCCTGTGGCAGGATGAAGGTAGGTCGGGAGTTAGTGTTCAGTAAGGACAGGCTGTGCTGACGGAGAGCGTTTTCGATGAACTTGCCTCTAGGCGTGGTGGTATTAGAGCCCCACAGAGGGTTGTGAGCGTTGAAGTCACCAAGAAGGATGAAGGGGGTGGGAAGCTGAGAGATGAGGTTGTTAAGGCTGGTTGGTTGAATGTTGGTGTTGGGAGGAGATAGATATTGCAGAGAGTGAAAGTTTTGTGGAGGAGATAGAAATACAGATGGCCTGAAGGTCGGTGCGCACACGAACAGGGCTGTGTGGGATATCGTGTCTAACGAAAATGGAGACGCCACCACAGGCCCTGTCAGCATCCACTTGATGTTTGTGATAGCAAGCAAAGTTGTTAAGGAGTAATGGTCCGTGGTTTTCAAGAAAGTTTCTTGTAGGCAGAAGACGACTGGTTGAAGGTGGAGGCCAGAAGGTCGATTTCTTCAGAATTGGCCTTAAGGCTCCTAATGTTCCATTGTATGATGTTGTGGGTGTTATTGTAATTGATTGTGGTGTATGCCATAAAGGAGGCGGGGGGTTATCTGGAGGAAGATCTGCTGGGTCTGAGTTCGCTTGTTTTTTTCTTTGGATTTGTTTCTTTGGGAGCGATTGTTTTTGAAAATTGGACGAGAAGTATGATCGATGTGTTCGGTAATCGAACAATCCATACTCTCTTCAGTGTGGGTTTGGGAGGTGGGTTGTTTGTTGATTGGTTGTTTGTTGATAGGTTGTTTGTTGATTGGTTGTTTTTTGGTTGGTTGTTTGCTGGTTGATTTGTTGGTTTGTTGGTTGTTTGTTGGCTGGTTTTAGCTTGATGTATGAAGGTATTAGTGGAGTTGGTGTAGGGGCGGTAGGGGCTTTAGAGTAGGAAGGGGGTTGAGGAGAGAAGTGGTGGTGGAGGTGGTGTGGGTATTGGGTGTGATTGGGTTGTTGGAAATGGAGTTAGTTTTTGTTGTGTTAGTTGTGTTTGGGGGGGCGGAATTAGAGTTAGAGGAGACTACGTTTGAGTAGGAAGGCTTGGAGTTAAGGGAAGCGAGGAATTGTTTC
The DNA here is from genome assembly GCA_020152595.1 of Chiridota heheva. Lineage (NCBI taxonomy): Eukaryota > Metazoa > Echinodermata > Holothuroidea > Apodida > Chiridotidae > Chiridota > Chiridota heheva. The sequence goes on along the minus strand of JAIGNY010002710.1, from coordinate 131,539 downwards.
CTGGCCTCAGGGTAGGTTATGTTGGGGTTAAGGGTTTTAAGTTTTGTTATTTGTTTTTCCTGAAGCCAGGTGGGACAGTCTTTCGAGAAGGAGGGATGGTTTGCTGGGTGTTTACCGTCACAATTTGTGCAGAGTGGGGGGTTGGTGCAGGAGGTGTTGTCATGGTCCGGGGCTCCGCAGTTACCACAGCGCGCTTGGCTGTGGCAGGAGTTCTTCCCGTGGCCATACCTCTGACAATTGTAGCAACGTAAAGGGTTAGGAATATAAGGGCGACCTGGATTCTCAGGTAGCCGGCAATGATGTGGAGGGAGAGTTGGAGTTGCGAAAAGTGAGAAATATGGTGTTGGTGGGAGCTTTCAGCCCGTCTCTCTTTACAACGAGACGACGGGCTTCGGTTACATGTTGGTTAGCTAGTTCTTCTTGGAGGTCGTCATCGGTCATGTACGCAAGATCGCGGGTGCGTATGACGCCTTTGCTGGAGTTTAGGGAACGATGGGGGGGACTGTGATGTCGATACCAGAGTTGGATAGGGTTTGGTGGAAAGGAGGGTGGTGGCAAGTGCACCAGGAGATCACCGGATCTCTTTGGGGATGGGCCAAAGAGGGCTTTATGGATGAGGAAAGAGAAACTTTTTAAAGCTTTCCTGCTTGTTGGTGGCATGGATTATAAGGATTTTTGGGATTGGGGTTGCAGAATGGTCAATGATGGTAGCAGGTGGGCCACGGGGGGGAGGGGGTCAAGGTCACTGCATAGGCGCTTTGTCATTATGAAAGAAAACCAAGGGCCGAGAGACCTGAGGCAGCTAGAAAAATCGCGGAACCACTATATGGGGACCGCTGTATTAATAACGAAGGGCGTGAAAAGTCGGGACAGAACGAGGGAAAATATAATAGAAAAAAGAAAAGAAACGATGAGGATAAAAGCTCCACCGAAAAGAAAATCCGAAAATGAAGTTATAAAACAAAAAGGTGCAAATTGGAGAGAAATTGGAGCGAAAATAGTTTAGGATGGAGCAGTCCAAAATTCTCTTGAAATTGAAAAAACTAAAAATCAATGGACAAAGTTCCCAAATGTAAATCCCAAATGTAAATCGTGGGGTCCAGGGGCGAAGCAAGAGTAAGGATCCAGGAGATTAAGTCTCCCTTAAGGGCTCCTTGGAAGGGGTCCAGGGGCCAAGCCCCTGGAAACTCTGATTATTTATTGTCTTTAATGCACCAAAATATCTGAAAATCAACACAAACTGAACAATTTCGGAAAATCATCACAAACTGATCATTTTAAATTTCCCCGGAGAAAATTCAGGCAATATTTCCATGGGGCTCAAGGGTGAAGTCTTGGTCAAAACTTCTTCTTTTGCCCCAAAAGTTGCTTAAAATCAACACAAAAACCCGAAATGTAATTGATGAAAAGAAGAAAAAACCCAACTTCTAATTTCAAAATCTATTCAGACTGTCAGATAAGCATTTGGGTTACTGTTAACACCGTGAAGTAAAAGTGAAATTTCCTGTAAATATTCCTCACAATATTGTTGGGTTCATGGATGCAGCCCTGATAGGGTCTAAGGGGGAAAATCCCCAGGAAGATTTCTAGTTTCTGATACCCAAAAACTGCAAAATGTCTCTTGAGTTTAAACGTGTGTGGGCGGGCATCGCTCCTATTAGACGTCTCCTGCAGTTGCCCAACCCGAGCCCAATCAGCATCATGCCAAGTCAAGTGGAGATGATTCTGATTTCTAGACAATTCCGACATGATTGAGATCTAGTTTAAACAGAACATACAGACATCTAAGATCTTAGATGTTTGCCCGACTAAGTTCTCAAGTATGATGTTGTCAGCATGATGCCGAATCAGGCGGGCATGATTCTGATATAACAATTCGGGCATGATTGAGATGTATCTCCGATTTAAACAGTACATCTGGCATTTCTGCCCAACTTAGTGCCCAAGTATGATGTTGTCAGCATCATGCTGTCATGTGCCGAGTTGGCGGTCGAGAGGATATGTGATTCGGATATCTTGCTTAATTAGACATTTACTCTGATACCAGGATACAAGTGCATGCACCAATTTACATTTCTGCCCGAACTTAAATCGGTATTCGGCCAACAGAGGAATGAGAGGGGGGGGAGGGGGGAGGGGGAGGGGAAAGGGCAAAAATGATGGTTTTATCCAGAACATTTTCAAAACTATTTTGTGTTTTCAGGTTTTGCGAGAAAAAAACCCTATAAAGACATAACCATATTAACTTTCCTACAATCGTGACAATGTTGTTTCAATAATAGGCCACTTTTTTTTCCCAACGAAAATTGGAATGCCCAACAAAAATGTTTCTAAGGGAGAAGGGGGTGGGGGTCTCACACCCCTTAAGTTACGACCTTGCCCATCCCTGCAAAAATGATAATAAACAATCCCCCCAAAAAGCAAATTAAACAATGACTTACCAATCCTGTACATTTCTTGATTCAACAATGCTTGGGGAGATATCTGAAGTCATCGTGCATTCACAGAACAAGTTATTGCTCACTTAAAATTCTGGTAGGCCGCTAATCTAATTGCCGCTTATGTGCCAGGGTTGATTAGAAACACTTGATTTCACAAACAAATTTCCCAGTTCCTTCTTCAATTAGAAAGCTTGATTTCACAGAGAATCCTCTTCTCGCGATTAAAATCTACATAAAGAACAAGAATTTAAATTGTCAGTATACCAGATATATACGGTGTGTAAGTTATTAGTCAACGTTTTCAACCAATGAGAAAAGTTTGTCAAATTCTTAAATGTAAAGAACATTCCATTTTCTTCGGTGGGGGTGTAAAACAAAAAAGTGGAGCTTCCGCGTTGAATCCGCTCGAAGGAAATTGCTTGGAATACTTGTTCTGTTTCGGACAAGAGAGATCTATAAACGTTTCTTTACGTATATTTATAAATGATTTCGCTAAACAAGTTTCGAAAGAAATTTTCAAAGAGCAAAATAATAATGTCATCTTTCCTGCAATAACGGCTGACGGGGTAAGTTTAAATAAGCTGTTCTTTAAGAACCCTTTATATTGATTACAAACTGGCGATCACCACTGCAACTATTATTCAAACTAAAAGCTCAATAATTTTCTTCTTCTTTCAACATAACCGATATAAAATATAATTCTTTAAACGCGGTATTTACAACACATTCGCGGTCACTGGGTTCCTCATATTTGTAAACGATCTTAAAATACAAATAATACAAATATTACGGAAAGATCGCAAATAAAGCAAAGAAACACTGTTTGATAACAAACTGGGAAAGTGGGTCAGATTTGCTGAAAGGTCATATTGTACCTGAAATGACAGGTCGACCACTTTGAACCACCGAATGAAAGGTATGATTAAAACAAGAATGGTAATTGGCAGATTGACGGTTTGCGATTATCAATGAAGAAATGGCGTCACCGATGCGGACTGTATTGGAACAGTACGGCGAACTGTGACGTGGACGAATGTGTGAAAAGTTCAGCAGACGACGCTTGGATATTTCTGATCTTGTTCTATCAGTCTATACAAAGGATGTGATCGCTTTGTCCGCAAATAAATATATCTTAGATCGAACACCCCAAAGCAGATACCGTGAGGGACAGGGCGGCGGAGCCGGGGATGGGAGATTCCAATTTCAACCCCTTAAATACTTTTAGGTCAACAATTAGCCCCTCCCCATACTTTGAACGCTTCCGCCGCCCCTAAAAAGGATAATACACATGGTTAACGACAGTCAGGTTGTGATAAAAGCATCTGCCCCCCCCCCCATCCCGCCTCCTTAGTCATACGAACCACGGCATATGGAAAAGTGGCGGTTATTTTCTTCTATTTTAAGCCTCGCCCCTCCATACTGTATGAATAACTTATACTTAACGATCTATAAATACATTTAAAGTTTATTTGTTCATTTCAGTGCTGATATTCTTCGTATATTTTGATGATGTTTTCACGAATTTATGAATTTAACTTTAAGGATAGCTTAATAAATATATCAGGAAGATCGTCATACATAATTATTTCAAAAGAAGTACTTATAATATTAAAAATTTCGTCACTCAATGATAGAGATTGCTGTAACATTTTCACAGATTATACGGAACCGTCTATTATGAAAGTAGGGTTTAACAAATTACTGGGTCAATGTGTAAACATTACAAAAGTCAAAAACGATTCCCCGCGTTTTAATTGAAACATCCCAAAATTTTTTTAAATGATCGTTTTCCCACTTTTCGACATGCCCACCCAGTCATTCGAACCTGCAATTTGTCCAGGAACACGGGTAGTAACATTGGGACATTTATATATGTTTGAAATCAATATAAAAAGAAAGAAATAAAACTCAACCCACTTAATACAAATGTTCACCACCCTCAATGGGGAATGGGTGCCTGGGGAATGGCGTGATGGAATAGGTTACCCTCATGAAATTTTGGGACGTCCAGACACCCTTTAAACAATGTTGTTTCCTGAAATGGGGACAGCCACTTTGCTAAAATGGTGACAATATTTTAGTTTTACCCACCCCCCCTACACCCACCACACCATCTAAGGGTGCAATTTGTTGCACTGATGTTAATAATATTTACTTCTTTATGTTATAAAGTATAAAAGAAAGCAAAGTTTCGAACCAAAATCAAACATAAATGTTAAGCAGATGAAGAGGAGTGGGTGGGATGGGTGGAGAAAAGCCATTTGGGACACAAAACTTTTATAACGAGTTTGATGTTTTAAATGAAATGGGGACAATGGTCAATGCTGTCTAAAATCTGACATCATTTGAAGGACCTAGGCGGATTCGCTGTTTGGTTAGAGGCGATTTCACTGATGGGCGACCACGTGTAACTTTACCACACTTCTAAGCAGTGCTTCTGCTACAATCGCTTGGAATTTCTTCAGAGGCATTGACTTGGGAATGTTAAGTTCTTTCAAATCCCTGCGGTAAAGAAACCAGGCATTCACAAGTGCAATTATCAAGGTGTGGTAAAAATGATATATAGATACCACCGTTTTCCCTTTATTTGCCGCTTGTACAGTGAGCACATCATGTCTGACAGATCCACTCCTCCCATCTTGGTATTGTAGCCTCCAATTACTGCAGGACGGTCAACTTCAATGTGGGTCTTGGTGAATCTGTCATACCTTTTGACTTTGCTGGTTGGTTCTGGACCAATACATGTTGGAATCATCCTTACAGTTTTATTGTCAAACCAACGAACCAGTGGTAGGTTGTTGGTTTGCTCATAGACAGAGTCATCTTCTCCTTTACCCTCTGCTTTCAGCTCTTTCTCAGTCTTTAGAGGAGCATCGTGGCAACGATTCTTCTGAATGGTCCCTATATAGTGACCAATTTCTTGACGTTTTATTTCAGTGGCCAATGCAAAACTGGAGAAATAATTATCGGCATATATCTTGAACTGGCATTTACGGGGAAGCGACTTACACATTTGAAGCACCACATTGCCACCAAGACCACAGCTCTTTAGTTCATTCCCATCTATGCCGGTTCCTTTACCTTGGTACACTTCAAAATCATGTAGAAACCCAGCGGAAAAACAACGTCCCCACAATTTAAATCCCCATTTTTTTGGGAGGGGGGGGGAGGAGGAGGTACTGCTTCAACAGTTATCGACCTTTGAATGGTATCATGATTTCATCTACACTTTGGTGTTCCTCACAACTCAGTCCCAAATGTTGCTCGTAAGGCAGCGATCCAGGGTCGCAATTTCCATATTCGATCTGACTTCTCTGCATCTGTGACAAGATTGTTGTCTACAAAGTGCAGTGATCTCTGAATTTTAAAGAACCGGTTCCTGCTCATATTGTCGGCAGCAGGTGCATATCGTAACTCATTTTCCCAATATGACGCTACAGCTGGCATCTTCACAAAGCCCAAATAGAAATAGAGTCCAATGTATATTTCGATCTCATTCTGGGTGATACGAGCCTCTTCCCCTTTCTCAATAGCATATTTGTTTGTCTCTGTGAGAATATTTGACAACATTTCAGAGGTAACAAATTTCTGAAAATATTGATAAGGGGACATCTCTGATGAAGGTGGTTCAATGGGTTCAGAACAAATTCTGTATTGTCTGGTGGTACATATTTTCTAAGTGACTCAAAGGTATACTGTTTCTTGTCTTTCCCAGATTTTTTGGCTTTACCAGTTTTTTTGGCTTTATCAATTTTTTCCCCACACAAAAAGTATAATCTATGTACATTACCAATGTTGCTCACCAGCAACATGAAATTAGAAACAAGATTTAGAAATAATTCACAGAGCACCAAGGATTACATTATTGTGCTTTTAGATGTAGTAAATCATATTCTATCACTAAAACATAAAAATATTAAAATACCTACCATATGCTTGCAGTAATTTCCGGTCAAAGTCACACACTTTATAAAGCAAACAGTTCCCAAAAAAAATTGAATTTTGAATGAGCTGCCAAGATATTATATACCTGCCTGCTGCCCTCTTTTATGCTAGACACATACAAAGCAAACTGGCAAATAAAGATATTTTGAGACGTCCTTTACTCGTCATTCTTATTATCAGGACAAATGCATTATTCAGTTTGTAAAATAATTTGTTGACAGAATATCTCTAGGTTGGATTCTATATCAAACATTCCCTTTGAGGATATGATATCCAGTAACGTACTTATAAGTTGGAGTAGTATAGTTGCGTATACAGTACCATAATACAGGGCTAGAACAGTGGAAGAAGGGGGAGGGAAAGGGGAGAGGGGGTCGGATTGGGGGAGAGGGTTCGGGGCTTCGGAGGCTCTGTGGGTCGTGACTTTTGTTTAATGGCAACGTTTAAAAGGTGAGAGGGCTTGATAACATAAAAAAAAAAAAAATGCTGGTTCGCACCCATACCTCGACCACCCTCTATTGGCTTTGCCACAAACGAGGGAAGAACGCCCCCATATTTTAATCCGTCGGTTCAGATTGGTGCCTTCGGTTCAACTGACTTTGACATTCCAGGTGCTTATAATATTTTCAGATTTCAAAAAGGCACTTTCTCAGAAAATAATATGAGAGAGAGAGAGAGAGAGAGAGAGAGAGAGAGGGAAAGAGAGAGGGGTAGAGAAGGAAGGGAGAGAAAAAGGAAAGGAGGGAGGGAGAGAGGGAGGGAGAAGGGAGGGAGGGAGGGAGGGAGGAAGGGAGGGAGGGAGGAAAGGAGGGAGGACGGGAGGGCAGGCGGGCGGAAGGGCGGGAGGGAGGGGGAGAGAGAGAGGGAGAGAGAGAAGGGTGGGGGAGGGGGAGGTGGGTGTCGGAGTGCACGTGATACAGAACAGGCACATTTTAAAAGTTTGAAAACATTTACACAAGTTTCTAGTAAATTATTGAAAACCTTTTTTTTTTTAAACAACCCATATTTTTTAAAGAGTGACGATACACCAAACCATGTACAAACGTAAACAATAAAACATTATATCTCCACATTATGCGTTTTCATAATTTTGTGTTTTGTATATGGTGTATTATAGCTCTCTTTGCCATAAATTTTGACTTGTATAATACATCTTCTTACTAGGCGTTATAACATACATTTTTGCCCTTGAAATATCAATTTTGCGAGAACTTCCGGGGGCTTCGGTCCCTTAAGCAGACCCAACGCCGACAAGTCGAGCGCTTTGCGCTTTAATTTTCAATGTTGTATATGGTGTATAATATAGCTCTCTTTGACATGAATTTTGATTTGTATAATACACCTTTTTCTTGCATTATGACATATTTTTTTGCCATTGAAATGTCAATTTTGCGAGAGTTTTCGGACTTCCTGGCCCCTAAATCCCCTACCGGAGCTTCGCCCCTGTACCCCACCAGGGGCCCTTAAGCGGGACCCTGGACCCCACGCTGACAAGTCCTGACCCCACGCCGACAAGTGTCACCTTTGGTGTGACCTCAATTACAACACTAAATATCGTGTCGGTACAATTCAATTCCCCCTCCCCAACATGAAAATTCTGGCTACGCCACTGCTTTACCACTAGGTTTGTATTCACTTTGGTAACTACCCACGCATAATCTCGATATCCAGGAGATGCCATGTAATGGTGTCTTGCTCAAACCATGAGTTACACAGATTTCGTTATATTACTCTAAGATAATTCAACTGAACACGTTTATGAATTCTTAATTAATTAGTGTATTAGTCAAGCAAGTTCATGTTATATCAATGTTAAAGAAAAAAATCCAAAATCTTACTCCGCGTTAAGGAGATATAAAAGTTAACAGTTCTGTATCAGTTTTGTAAAACGATTAAAAAACGACTAATTGTGACATCATATCCTCAGACTACCTCAAAATATTTACGTATTCTTTCACGATATTGTTTTTCTGCGATTGTTTGGCTTACAAACCATTGAATCAGTGATGTGTCAGGAAAGTAGTAGAACATAATCTAGTAAGCATGGTCAGATAGTAAGGATCTATAATTTACCACCTGAAGAAAGTTTGAGGAAAAATAATTGAAATAGCAAAAACGTTGAATAAAGTTTCTTTAAAATACATTACGAATTGCTAAGAAAGTGAGGATGACGGCTGCAACCTTTCATAGTAGACTACAACAGTCATTTTTACACAGATAAGAAACAGTGGCGCCGCCAGAACAAATATGTTGGGGGAATGAATGCAATTGTATGTATAAGTGTGTACCGCCTGTGGTGGTACTCGAGCCCCCTCCCTTCCCCGAAGCCCTGCGTTTTCTTATGGTTGACATGGCAGAAAATTGCTTAAAAATCATATCAAATATACACCAAACAATTTTGAATTTTTTAGGATGGGGGGGGCGTCCCTTGCCGGCGCCACTGGTAAGATAAAACTTTACTGTTATAACGGGAAAAGATATTGAAATAGCTTCTTCATCATTTTGTTTCTATGAAAGTATTTTTTCATGTAAGATATAACTTGCTTGACCATTAAATTAATACTTAACATGCATGATTTGCACAGAGGCGTAGGAAGCTGGGGGTACGGAGCAAGCTTCCCCTGATTTAACTTTTCCGATTGCATGCTTTCTGCACGGTTGGGAGGTAAATTTAGTATATTTTGGAAATTTCCCCAAAACTGGCCAAAATTTGACGAAAACTGGTCAAAATTTCCTAAAATTGTACAAAATTCCAGAAAATGAATTAAAATTTCCGAAAGGAAATTTCTCGGAAATTAAAGTTAAAGGGTGTTTCCCGATTAACAACAACTTTTGATATACCAGAAGGATCCCCCTCCCCCTCCTTTCCCTTGCCGAGAGGTGACCTTTCCTACGCCCCTGGATTTGCGGTGTGCAATTCATATCATAAGATCGACAATTTACTTCCAGACTTTAGAAACTCCCAAAGTTCAGTTGTTTTTACGTCAGAAAACTTTCTTTTGAGATGGCGCTATTCTTTCAAACTTGTTTACGCTTCACCTCAATTATCTTACTCTTTCATAATATTTGCTGTGCAAGATGGGTATACGGTATATTACTGATCGAAGATTAAAAATTTTGACTATCGTTGCAAGTCGATTCTATTGAGCCCCAATAGGCCGAAAGATCGGCGATTGATTTCCTACTACAATTATCCTCTTCATTTATTTTGTATTTTTACCCATCAATAGCTCTAGCAAATGATGGGTATCTTTGGCCACGGACTCCCTCCAGAGGCAAAGGAAACGGGGAAGAGAGGAGCAGGGGAAAAACTGCCTCTAAGAAGATTTGACCTTTCTGGTTGCATGCTTTCTTCCCGGTTGGGAGGTGAGATTGGGAAATTAATAATATAAAATTGAACAATTTGATAAATTGTTTACTCGATTAGCAGCAACTTTTGATGGAAACCTAATTTACGATGAATTTTTTCCACTTGTCACTGGAAACTTTTTGGGTGACCCTTCCTACGCCCCTGATTCCCTCTCTCAGGTATACACCGTGCTATATATATGTTTGCCCTAACAAAATTATATCTGACGCCCCGCCACTGCAGGGAGTGCCTAAAATCTAGAAGTTTGGCACGAATTTGGTCATATTTGGCGCGAAATTAAGTGTGTCGATACATAGTTATATTTTCGGCCATTGACTTAATTTGACTGTTTTTGTATATTCATTTTAATGATACTTAAACATAATACCTCTTTCTCATTAGATGGAATGATCAATAAAAAATAAAAAAACAGACTTGATTTTTGCCCGTCTGGCGTCCTTCGGAATATTGAATTTTCGGATTAATGAATATTTGGACTAGAGAATCGTCGAACAAAGTAATCTTTCGACCAGCGAACCTTCGGACTAGTGAAACTTCGGACTAGTGATCTTTTGGACTAGTGAACATTTGGACTAGAGAACATTCGGACTAGTAAACCTTCGGACTAGTAAACCTTCGGACTAGTGAACCTTCGACTAGTGAACCTTTGGACTAGTGAACCTTCGGACCAGTGAACCCTCGGACTAGTGAACCTTCGGACCAGTGAACCTTCAGACTAGTGAAGTTTCGGACTAGTGAACTTTCGGGCTAGTGAACCTTCAAACTAGTCAACCTTCAGACTAGTGAACCTTCGGACTAGTGATCTGTTGGAACAACGAACTCTCAGGCAGTCGGACTAGAGAACCTTTGGACTATTCTAGCTGATACCGAGCCTTCGGACTAATGAACAGTCAAAGTTTACCCTATTGAACTTTCGATCTAGTGAACTTTGGGACTAGTGAACCTTTTAACTAGTGAATTTTTGGACTAGTGAACTTTCGGACTAGTGAACCTTCGGACTAGTGAGCCTTCAGACTAATGAACCTTCGGACTAGTGAACCTTTAGACTAATGAAGCTTCGGACTAGTGAATCTTCGGACTAGTGAACCTTCGGACTGGTGAGCCTTTGGACTAGTGAACCTTCAGACTAGTCATCTTTCAGACTAATGAACCTTCGGACTAGTGAAGCTTTAGATCAGTGAACCTTCGAACCAGCGATCGGTCGTTCCAACGAGCTTTCGGACTAGACAACCTTTGGACTATAGTGAATCTTTGGGACCGTTGAAGCTTCGGACTAGTGGATCTCTGGACCACTGGATTTCGGACTACTGAAATTTTGCGAGCCGTCACCGACATAATGTCATACTACAGTAACCACAAACGATGTCATCAAGTCCACTACCCTTTATCTGTTCATGTGTTTGGAAAAATGTGCTTTACTGCCGCTTCGATATTATCACCACACGGGTAGGCCTACGCGAATTCGCAAAAAATGAAACAATTCTAATTTGAGAAATATCTTTTGATATGTGTCAACAGTAAGAGTAATTTGAATATAATTGGTTTTCAAGTCGCCATGTCTAGAAAATAGTTTCATAACCCACTCAAGTTTGTTAAAGTCATATATACAAATAAATATGAAAAATGAAATGAAATATCAATGAAATCAATTATCGTTTATTTTGGGCTGAAACTCTTCCAGTTTGCACCTAAAATCTTTAATTTTGGCCAAAACATTACCAACTTAGGATCAAAAATCGTCAATTTAGTCAATTTCGAACCATGATAGGGTTAGCGTCTTAAGAAGAAGTATTTTTAAGGAATGAAATCCGCCCGGAATGAAAAATTGGGGATGTACAGCTTTGGCGTCACTTTCGGTTGTGGAACGCACAAGACCCCTGTCTGTTTGTACATGATTGTGCATACTACATAGTGTTGTGTGTGTGTGTGAAGATTCAATGTTTATACATAGCGCTATAACGATATACGGGAAACTTGTTTTTCAACGTAATTGTTAGAAAGAAAAAAAGTGGAAGTGAAACATTAATTAGATAATAATGAAATAGCAGTTGCCGAAAATAAGAATGAGCGAAGAAAAAAAAATCGAGAAAAATGGTTCTGGCGGGATTCGAACCTCCAATTGTTAGTTCGAAAAAAATCGTTAGTCTAGCATGTCTAATTGGAGGTATTATTTAGGCCTAATATATACCCAAACTAAGGGCCAACGAAGAGTGCAGCAATTGGTTGAAATTTCAACCAATCAAGCAATTGGTTGAAATTTCAACCAATTAAGCAATTGGTTGAAATTTCAACCAATCAAGCAATTTGAATCGAGTTCTAAACATTGTGTCCACATAACGATTTAAAATGAAATAAATTTTTACGTTAGCTTGAAGTTAAATGCGCAAAGATCTTTGATTCAATATATTAACGTACCTTTACAATATATTTATGATAATCATTATAATTTTAATCATTATAATTTTTAGTTTTATTTCCAATTTTTCTGTTTTTTGATGGTGAGTAGAAGCTATCTGGCAATAAATTGATGACGTCAGGACTGCTCCTGCAATTTATGACATCACTACGATTTATTTTGAGACGAATCGCTCCTTTAAATTAAAAATAAACAGACGAACGAACTTACTGTTTCGATGTGTCTTGCTCCTGGATGCTAATGAAAATCCAATGATTCAATAATCTAAGTTAATCTAAATTAATCTGTATAAAGTTGAATTCCACAGCAACTTGCTTAAAATATATCCAGATCATTATCGTTATCTTCAACTACAAATAATGCCAGAAAGTATCGTAACATGTTGTCACGTCTACAGCCCGTTTATTTGAATATTTATATTGCCTTTGCAAACATCTTGGACTTGATTTTTTTTAGTAATCTCAAATTCGAACCTCAAAGTCCAAACGGTGCTTATACATTTGACATACATTTGACGGAGGTTGTGTAACGGTCAATTTCATTACACATATCGTGTGTGCTAAAGTTTAAAAGATGTTTTCAAATGACGGGGATTATGGGTCATATTTATGTCTCTCGCTCTACAAATAAATGGATTTAGAAGTGTTTGCTTATTCTACCTACTGTAGTGTAGCGGTTATCATACCTGTCTACAGACCATGAGGCCCCGGGCTCAAGCCTGGGTAGGGTAGACACGCCAGTGCACCACAACTGGTTATCAAAGGCCGTGGACATTGACTTGGTTGTCGATGTTATGTCTGTCCGTACGTCAATAAATGCTAATTAAGACCCCCCTCCCCCCCTTCCCCTTCCTTCCTTTCTCAATACCAAATGCCTTCCAACGGCACTGTAGTAATAGACGTGCACTTCCGGACGTCAAGCCAGGAAACATGGTTTAGAACCGGCTTAGTGAGCTTTAAACTTAACTATCACCAAACCTCGTTAGATGAACAGAACTTGAAGTGATCTTTTACAGCAGACATACATGTCTGAAATATCCGCATCTCATTTGATAGAGAATTTAGAAATAAACCAACTACCAAACACAGCAGGTCAAAAGCTTATTCCTATTTCAACTTATTTACATTTAATGTTGAGACACGGTCGCGCTGCCATTTTGCTTAATTCGATATAACAATATTCAATTGGGACGAACATGACCTTGCTATATGACTATTGTCAAACATTAATTTATTTACCTAGCACAGCAATGGGATGTAAATGTATTTTCTTATAATTTTCTAGAAATATATTGTTTTAAAATGTCGTGACACAGTACTTTGAATAGCTTGTTTTGGTATTATCAAATACACACTAACATTTCCATTGTTTTGGTTTTATCACAAAATACACACTAACAATTCTTTGGCTAATCACACAAGGAAAACAATTACCGCAAGCCAGAAAACGTGACATCCTGTTGAGCTGATTGGGATCATTGTCTGCATGTTTCAAAATCAAAATGGCCGCTTACATAGTGATATACTTAATTACAAAAAATATGTTATACTTGCCTTCTGAGTTGTGAAATTTGGTCAGAAGATTGTTATTTTTATTTGTTTTATATGAAAAGTGTCAGACTTTACATTAAATGTTTCTCTTAACTTCTGTCATGATGTCTACTTTTTCACATTCTTTTGTTGTTGATATACCAATCTATTTGTGTCTCATCCGGTTCACAATTTGCGCTCGTTAAAGCTTTTGAGGGCGCTGACTCTTATAATACTGTAATAAAAGAAAACAAAACCACAGTTTCTAAGCATTGTTTAAAAGAACCCTTTTCACAACAAAACACATTGTTTTGAAGTCTGTTTCCTTAAATAATTGTGATTTCAATGTTTGATTTTCGGCGGAATTGAGCCAATAATGTTGATTAAGACTCCATTCTTATTTTCAAATATGGAGGGGAAGTACTTTTAAATTTGGATCAAACCAATAAAAGCCAGAAAAAAAGATTTTAAAATAATCATAAAACACTTAAACTGTTAAACCCACTTAACTTATGAGAATACAAAAAAATAAAAGACTTGCACGTTGATCAGTAGGTATAACGGCATACAAATTCTAGGAGACAATACCTAAATACTGTCTTGCCAGAGTAACTTTTTAGTAATCTTGTAAAATATTTGGTGATTTGTTCTCCCTTTTGCTACGAGAATTTGAGACCTTGGGCTCTTTATGCTCATTGAACCATTTGTATTGTTTTTTTGTGGAACGTATTCAACGGTTTTACTTGTTTTTCATCGTTTGGGGAGGGGTAATTTCCCCACATTCTTATGGTAATGGGAGTGACTACCAATGTATACAGTCTGGGAGCAGCCCGAAAAACTGGGTACTTTAAAATACCAAAAAAAACTGGGTACTTTTATGTATTACGTCATCACATGAGCCTACACCTTTGACTGGCCCACACTAAACATATGGGGTTTCTCATTTTCCGCTCCGCATTGTCCAACATTCCACTGAATATCCTGAAAATTTAGAGACGGATAGTAGATAATATTAAAAACTTTTTGCCGCTGCTTTTTAAAATTCATCGTCGCCTTTTTGAAAAAAATAACAAAATAGACTGAGAAACCCCATGTGTTTTAGTGTGGGCTAGTCAAATGTGTAGGCTCATGCAATGACGTAATACATAAAATTACCCAATTTTTTGGGTATTTAAAAGTACCCAGTTTTTCGGGTCGCTCCTGAACTGGTATATACTGAATCCAGACGGCAATTTTTTTTCTTTCTTTGGTGAAAGAGGTGCAGTGGCTGAGGAATCATGCTTGTCAGTGGCGTATTGGCAGGGGAGGGGGGAGGGGTTGGGAAACAGCCCCCAGCGAAGCTTTTCCAGGGGGCGCCAAAATCGTCCTGAGAAAAAAAAAATAGGCCATGGGAAAATCTACGTGTTGATCAATAACTTCTTCTTATACTATTGAGCAAGTAATATTCCATTTGTGTAGTCCAAAAGCGCCTAAAATTTCACAGACAAGACCAAATTTTCCGCCATTTGCCCACCTTTGGCACTCGAGCGGACCCCTGGATTTCGCGCTCGAACAGAAACCGATGCGCGGCGATAGGTCATCGGCAATATTCAATATCCGCTCCTGCCATGAAGGGCAAACAATTTGACTGAATATAGCTGATAGAAGCTTTTCGAAAGGGCGCCGAATGCTTACAGGGGCGAACAAATTGTTATAAAAATATTTTTTTTTATTCTCAACTTTGTAAATATTTTTTCTCAAAGCTTTATTCTTACATCAGAAACATGAAAACCATTCCTAGACCCCAACTAAAGACACACATTGAAGTCAATGGGATCCTGAATTTGAACATTCGTTCTAAAATAATATTCCTTTTAACTAACTTTAATTCAGAATTGACACGATTTTGAGTAAGTTTTTTTTACCAAAATCACGCCAAAAAAACGCCACTAGCTTCCTGGGGTTTCGCCCCTTCGGCGCATACCCTGAATTTGACACAATATTAAACAATTTTCTGCTCTGAAAATCGTGAGAACTGCTGGGATGCGTGCAACTTCGCCCAATAGCTGTGACACATTTTAAAGCCCTTTTCTGCTATAAAAAGCATGACACAAAGTTAAAGAAAAAAAAGGTTAGAAGTCAAAGTTTCAAGTTCCTGTAAAACCATGGGTCTCCGCCAGGGCTTTGCCGCGACCTTCGCCTCTATCATGCTTAGAGTTGATACAATGTTAATTCTCCCCCCCCCCCCCCTTCCCCCCTTCTTCCCATCTCCCCCAATTATAAACGTGTTACAAATTTATTTTCTTCGGGAAATGTGCAATTTTAGAGAAATCTCCTCCACTTTCTAGGAAATCTCAAATTTTCGGGAATTTTTCTTCGTTTTAAAAAAAAACATTTCTTCATTTTTTGGGAATTTTCTTCAATATTTGAGAAAGTTTCTTCATTTTTCGTGATAATTTGCATCAAAATTTGGGCATTTTTCTTGATAATTTTCTTTAATGTTTGGCCAATTTTCTTCAATTTTCAGGAAAATTCCTTCATTTGGCGGAAAATTTCTTCAAAATTGTCTTAATTTCCCCGGAAATTTCCTTTGTTTTCGTAAAATTTCATTCATTTCCGTGAAATTTGCTTCGGTCCATTTCGTGAATTTTCCTTCATTTTCGGGATATTTTCTTCAATAATTGGGAAGTTTTCTTCAATTTTTGGAAAATTTTCTAAATTTTGTTGAAATTTTCGGATTTATTTCTTCAATATTTAGGCAGTTTTCTTCAATTTTCGTGAAAATTTCTTCACTTGTTGGGAAGTTTGTCTTGAATTTTGGGGAAATTTCCTTCATTTTTGGAGATTTCCTGAGTTTTCAGAAAATTTCCTTTATTTTCCGAAATTGTTCTTCAATATTTAGAAAATTTTCGGAAAATTTTATCAAAGCAACACTTCCGAAGGTTCCTCCCCCCTCACCCCCTCCTCCTCCCCTGGACCCCTTCGAGGATGTACGGTATTTCACTTGGTGAAATTTTGTGTGTGATGTCACCACCATATATTAGACTTTCTGCATCAGTCACTTTCATGATTGTTTAAACTGTAAAACTCAATATCCCCTAAACAGAACAAGATATCAACAAAGTTTCTTTGAAATTCTTGTCAGGCCTGTACCCTGGACTTTTCGAAGGGAGGGGGGGCACAAGCACCTAAGTATACCTGTGTGCTATATTCTTCCGTTTGATTTTTCACAAGTGGGACATATACCAGGGACACAGGGACACACTCCCCTCCCCCCCCAAAAAAAAAAAAAAAAAAAAGCAGAACAAGATATAAATGTTATGTTTCTTTACACTTCTTGTTAGACCCCCGTGTGCTATATATATATATTTTCTTCACAAGTGGAACATATACCTTCGCAACAGGGACATGCTGCCCCCTCCCACGGGCCTGGTTCTTCTCTTGATTTTATTCAATTATGCGAGAGAGTCCCGGCCGACAACTAACCTTAACTATTAACACATGGCAACAAAGTAAAGACAAATGGCTCTTTAATGAAATTATAATACAATTATATATTGCCATTGAATAATAAGATGGCTATATCTACATTATTCACTCTTACCTTTTACATCCGACCTTATTAAAAAAATTAAATCATTCAATATTAGTAGTATTTTTTTTTTTTTTGTGTAAATTTTCACTAGAATGTACGATACTTCATTATACAGTAAGTTGACTGGAGGAGTAGCAGGAGTAGACATTCTTAACATATAGGTTTAAAGGATTAGTTCAGTGGTCAAGCAAATTTGTCTTATATGAAAGAGGACTTCAAAAGAAATAAAACAGTGAAGAAACTACTTATATATCTTATTAAGTTAAGGAGATATTCAAGATTAAAGTTCCACCTCATCTGTGTAAAAATTACTGTTGTGTTAAGTCTACTGTAGAGGGTTGGTTCCCTCATCCTCACATTCTTAACAATTATTAATGTATTTTGAAGAAATTTACTATTGAATGATCTTTTCTTTTCATGTGTAATATTTAGTAAGAAAATCTCTCTCTCTCTCTCTCTCTCTCTATATATATATATATATATATATATATATATATATCTCTCTCTCTCTCTCTCTCTATATATATATATATATATATGTATCTCTCTCTCTCTCTATATATATATATATATATATATATATATATATATATATATATATATATATATATATATATATATATATATATATATATATATATATATATATATATATATATATATATATATATATATATATATATATATATATATATATATATATATAGATAGATAGATAGCACCGTGTGTGGTAGCATGTCTCTTAGCTCCTGATTGTTTCTAAGTTTTCGGCTGCAATTTGTTGATTAAAGTTACCAAACTTTTTACTGTTGATTGTCTTTATACCCTGGATTTCAATGCATTCATTTATTTTATGTGTCATCTACTATTTTTGGAGAAATTTTCAGTTGATTTTTGTTCACTATATCTGTGTCAATGATGCTGCATCAACCATTAGCTTGTAAGCTCTTCTTCTTATTTCTTTACAACAATAGATAATTGGATGGACTTGTATCACAACCTTGACAAAGGCTACTCAGATATAAGAATGACTTTCTTACGCTACAGTGGAGATGAGCTTTGTGCACTAAGGACTCCAAGATTTAACTGTAAGTTAAGTAGTGAAGTTTTTAATACCCTGGATGAATTTGGCATTCTCGGACACACTAAGAGAGGTCCAAAAAAGAACTTGATGAATTCCAAAAAGCTACAGGTTTATGTAATCGATGAATTTACAAATGTTAGAAAGAAATATTCCAGTAATACAAAATCTGTGAATCTAGAAAATCTCATAACAATTCCACATGTAGCTCTAGGACATCAATTTATAAAAGTGCACTCATTAATGCCCGGTCAGTATGTAACAAAATACCAGAGTTTCATGAGTTTTTGATTACTAAAAAAACTGGATATTTGTGGAATCACAGAAACATAGATTTAAGACGATGATATCATCACAAAGTCAAACATCGCCCCAGACTGCCAGAAGGTTTTAAATCCATAACATCTTGCAGAAAAGACCGCATTTGTGGAGGATTAGCTTTAATTTATGATCAAAGGAGAACTGGTCGCAAAATAAAAATGCCAGATTTCATATCTATGGAGGTTTTACAATGTCAAGTAACCCTGCAAAACATTACAATTGATATCTATCTCATTTACAGAAAGGATAAGATTGCCTTTTTGACTTTCATTGATGAAATGACCACAATTGTTGAAAATGCTTTTTCATCTGAGCGTCCCGTTAATTTTATGGAAGATTTCAACATTCATATAAACAGTCAAAGTAACGCACATGCCCACACTTTCAGAGAACTTCTTGAATGCTTTAATTTGCATAACCACATTAACTTTCCAACACCTATGTCAGGTAACACATTAGACCTTAGGATTTATGAGCTTGAAAAGCACGAGCGCTTCTTCCTTTGTAATTTTTGTGCAAGTGACATGATATCAGATCATAATGCAATTACTTTTGATCTAGGATTAAAAGCAAGTCACCCTCACAAAATTAAACGAAACGTGAGGTCATTCAAGAAGGTGGACAAAGTGAAACTTGAAAAAAGCTATGGAAAAGCTGGCAAACAGCCACAATCTTAAGACTGCAACTGTCTTGTATTATAATCAACTGGGGCATTTGATCAGTCATGCCCCTCTGCAAACCAAAATGGCCCCAGTGAAACCTTCCCCACAATGGCTTACAACACCTTTAGTGGAACTAATCCGAGAGAGAAGATGGAGAGAAAGAAGTTGGAAAAGTGATCCATTGAACGAAGCAAAGAAGAAAGCTTTCTTTGGGAGCAGACAGCTCACTAGAAGTGAATTAAAGAGGGCAAGAATTTACTACAATCGAGAGCAAATTGTAAATTGTAATGGAAACGTCAAAGAGATCTACCAAGTTTGCAATAAGATCCTTGGTAGGAGTCTAGACATGCCTCCTCCTCCATCTGAAAATGCACTTCAACTGGCTACAGATTTTAATAACTTTTTTGTTAAGAAAAGTTTAAAAATTAAGGACATGATCATTAGCCATTTACCTACTATAACGGATGAAACGGTTTCTGAGTCTACCGTTTTGCCTTCCTTCAGTTTCGAGGCATTCCGTCTTGTATCCTTGGATGAGGTGATGATAAGATTATAACTTCCTCTCCGAGCAAGAGCTGTGAACTTGATCCCATTTCAAGAACTTTGTTGAAAGAATTTGTACTTACTCTAGCCCCAGGAATTACGGACTTTAATAATAACTTGTCACTCAGCACTAAATCTTTCACAAAAAGCTTAAAGACAGCTTTAGTCCGACAACTGTTGAACAACTCAAAGCTCCCTCCCATCTTTCAACTATCGTCCAACAAGCAACTTTATTATGTTTCAGAACTTATTAAAAAATGTGTCGCCAAGCAGCTGAATCTGAATAGGTTAAGTCGGCAAAAATCCTTTTAGAGGACATTGAACGCCAACCGAGCGTAGCAAAAGTACGAGAAAAAAAAAATCACTTAACAAGCTTAGCTTTAAAACAGTTTAGACTTGGTGCATGTACAATGACCGATGGTAAAGCATTCCAATCTTTTAGTGTTTGAGGAAAGAAGGAGTATTTACATTCTTTTTAGCATAAGGAACGTGGAAATTCAAATCATGGTTATTTCTTGTATTAATTCTTGCGTTTGGGATCAGGTTATCATTATCAATGGCGACAAGCCTGTTATTGATTTTATATAGCAATTTACTGGCCTAACTAGAGCTTTAAATGCAGCGGTTCTGACGTCAGTGGGACAGTTTGAGAGGTTACGTCTTAATAGGCCGCCAAGTACAGAGTTTGCTTTGTTGGTGATGTTGTGTATATGTTTATCCCATCTGAGTTTATTATCAATTTCAAGACCTAGGTACGGGTTGACATATTTTAGCGGCTGGTTGCACAAGGTATAAACTGATGATTTATAGCATTTTCTAGGAGATATTGAGAGGATGTAGCATTTAAAGGGGTTAAAATTTACTTGCCATTTATTTTGCCATTGTTCAAGTTTATTTAGATCATCTTGGAGGTTTTGTTGGCCAGAGGGTTTATCAATTGCTCTATACACAAGACAATCATCAGCAAACAGTCTAACCGTGCTGTTTATATTATCAGGGATGTCATTGACATATAAAAGGAAGAGTAAAGGACCTACTGTGGTGTAGCGGTTATTATACCTGTCTACAGACCACGAGGCCCTGGGTTCAAGCCTGGGTTGGTAGATACGCCAGTGCACCACAACTGGTTATCAAAGGATGTGGACATTGACTTGGTTGTAGATGTTATGTCTGTCCGTACGTCGTACCTGTGTTCTCGTCCGGGTCGTATTAAGCGTTTCGTGATAGCATTGTTACTATCATAACCGATTACACAGGCGACGACCCCGTCATTGTAATTGTGTGTTTACTCGTCGTCGTCGGCGTCTAAAACGGTACCCTGTGGTACACCAGATAAAATTGTTTAGGACTTGAGATTTCGCCATCGCAGACAACACGCTGAATGCGGTTGCTGAGGAAGGATGCAAACCAGGCCAGTAGATTTCCATCAATGCCATATGCGGAAAGTTTGAATAACAGACGTTGGTGTGGGACTTTATGGAACGCTTTTGAGAAATCGAGTATAGCCATAGAGATGGTACTGTTTTGGTCAATTTGTTTAGAAATATCATTAAAATATGTCAAAACAGAAGGTCACTACACTGATATTATTGGACTTATTCGCTGTTTTTGATACAGTGAGCCATAGCATTTTGTTACATCGTCTACAATATCGCTATGGCATATCAGGTTTAGCACTGCAGTGGTTTAGGGATTATCTCTCTGAAAGATGCCAGTGTGTCATTGTAAACGGCTCCAAATCAGAGCAGGTGATTCTTAAGCAAGGAGTGCCCCAAGGAAGTGTCCTTGGACCCCTTTGTTTCACGTATTATGTGGCCCCACTTGGTGACATTTGTCGGAAGCATGGGATTGATTTTCATATATACGCTGATGATACCCAGTTGTATCTCGTTTTCAATAGTCTGGATACTAATGAGTATCAAAGTTCAATGAACAAGCTAAATGCTTGCATTGTGGACATTCGTAATTGGATGTTCAGAAATATGCAGAAATTAAACAGTAACACATCGGAAGTCATTTTTGAAGAAACGTGGCAGCTACTTAAAGAAATGTGATGATATTATACGGCAGGATCAAAACATTGGTGGTGAACAAATTACACCAGCAAATGTTGTTCGTAGCTTGGGCTTCTACCTTGATGAAAATCTAAAAGGAAAAGCTCATGTAGAAAAAGTGTGTGCAAGTTGTTTTGGGGTTCTTAAGTTGATCATAAAGGTCAGAAAATCCATTGACACTAATACTTGCAAACTTTTGATAAATAGTCTAATACTGTCGAAAATTGACTACTATAATTCTGCTTTACCTGGTGCACCAGACTATCTACTTAAGCTGCTGCAAAGAATTCAAAACATGGCTTGTCGCATTTTATTCAACCTCCGGAAATTTGATCACATTTCCATTCATATGCAAGAACTACACTGGTTGAAGGTACCAGAGAGAATAGAGTTTAAATTTGCATTACTTGTATTTCATTGTATGCATGGTGAAGCCCCATCATATCTTCAGTCTTTACTGACAAGAAAGAGTGGATACTGTCTGCGCTCTGCAGCTTCATACCAACTAAGAACAAGCCATTGCTCAAACTCGTTGGCAAGAAATGGGGCTTTTCAACATTTGGGGCTGAAGGTTTGGAATAGTCTCCCTGTTGAATTGAGACTGATCACTAATTAATCTCTGTTCAAGAAAAAACTTAAAGCCCACATGTTTTGTGGATCATATCCAAATTTGTCTCAACTGTTTTTTTACTGTAAAGCGCCTTTGTTGTACATTGTTGTATTTTTAGGGCGCTATACAAATCTTGAACTTTGAACTTTTCTTTCAGGTGGTAGATTACAATTACCACTAGGTTTTGGTTTACTACTTTCCTGACATATCTAATGGTTTCTAAGCCACAAAATCAGTAAAAAATTATGATAGATAAAGATATATGTTAAATATATGATAAAGACTTTAGAGAAATCTGAGACTGTGATGTCACAACTAGATTTCTGCAATTTATATGCAAATGATACCAAACTTTAAATTTAACAGAATAAAATTTTTTAAACGCTTTCTTCACCATTTCATTTCTTTTGTTAAAGTCCTCTTTTATATAAGATAAACTTGATTGACCACTGAACTGTTCCTTTAACTGCAATCATGGAATTTGAAACAAGCAGTATGGCTGTCCACTTTTGTCCACTATGTTGTATGAGTGATTTTACCCAGTTCGTCAAAGTTTGACAAAACTGTTACAAGTACCAACTGTTAATTAAAACTCCATTTTTCACTAATAAGACGTTTCATACTTTCATTGCGCAGTTTTAAAATAATTATTTATAGAATTTATCTCAACCATTTAAAGAAAACTAGTAGAGTGATCACATTTCATACCCCTGCTTCCAATTTGCATTACTTGCTTACTCGCCCATCAAATTACACCATACAGTTTTCAACCTCTGCCGGCTTAAGGTAATTCTCGGCTTGTGTTTATTAACAAGATCAAATTCTGGTGCTTTGTGGGTTTTCCCAATCAGTGGAGGAGAGATGTTGCATGCATCATTAGACAGGTATACCCCAAACCAGTATCTGTGATTGGGTATTGTTCATTAGCATTACAATCATAAGGCTGCATTAAAAATGTGTCCTAAACACCCAATCATTTAAAAAAAACTGGTTGGTGATCATATTACGTACCCCCCCCCCACCCCTGCTTCTAATTTGCACTACTTGCTTACTTGCCCATTAAATTACACGATACAGTTTCCAACCTCCACCGACGTGTAATAATAAACAAAATTAAATTCTGGTGCTTGGAAGGCGATAATACTTTGTGGGTTTTTCCATTCAATGAAGGAAAGATGTTGTATGCATCATTAGACAGCTATACCCCCAAATTAGACAAATTTTCATAGTATAGTACATCTGCTTGGTAATAATGCATGTTTTTCACATGGTGGACAAAATTTCATGCAGTGGCAAAGTTTCCAAATCCAATAGAACTCATCACACATTTAAGCAATGGTTTTATCAAGAAACATTCAATTTCAATGAAAAAAGGGAATTCTATCCATATTATAGAGTCTCATGAAATGATGATTTTTTTTTAATCTCTTGTTTTTAAGTGGACAAGATTCAGACCCACTATGCTATTAAAAAAAATAGTTGTTTCAGCCCTCTATTGGTTTTGTAAAAGACACCATTAACGATACATGAACAGTTTGCAACAACATCAGCTGAAAGGCCATTTTATTCCAGCCCACAGTAATTTGTTTGAAGACAATTACTGATTTGCTATTCTGTGTAGGTGTAACCTAATCTATGTGGTATTTGACCAATCAAAACACGAATAAAAATCTATTTTATTGTTCCTAATGCACAATAACTGGCCTTTAAATTTATGAAAAAAGTACTCAAACCCATGAAAAATGAAAAAAGTTTCATCAAAATTGGTTAAGAATTGAATAATTTACAGCAATTTTAAACTTAGATATCTAATTAGCATAAATTGTGCAATATTTTCTAGTGTTAACTTATTGTTTTTTAAACCATCCCCAAAATTGTGAATTTTTAAAGATTTTACTTATAAATAGACAAATTCATCAATAACTAAGAATTTATAGGAATAAATGACTTTAAGGAATTTTTGAAAGATTATTGGCTCTCCATTCATACAATAAAAATGTTGTATATATTGAAAAGCATGTGAAACTTTGATGAGTCATATTTTGGAAAATATAAATATTCTTCTTTCAAAATCTAATGACTGACTGTGTGTCTAAAATTGAATGTTTTAATTCAATTGGTTATAAATTATAAATTACTACTGGCCATTATTCCTGAGGGACAGGGGGGAATGGTAAAATTTAAATTCCAGTACATAAAATCATCAAAACATTTCAAAATGTTTGGTTATTTTAATAACAGAATAAAGTTGTTAATACAAGAAACACATTTTGCCAAAGTTGTACCACTATACTAGGCTTTTACCAAAGTTGTACCACTATACTAGGCTTTTACCAAAGTTATATCACTATACTAGGCTTTTACCAAGTTGTACCACTATACTAGGCTTTTACCAAAGTTGTACCACTATACTAGGTTTTTACCAAAGTTGTACCACTATACTAGACTTTTACTAAAGTTGTACCACTATACTAGGCTTTTACCAAAGTTGTTACAGTACCATATATCTCAATGCATCACCATCTCCCCACAATCTTCTTGAGTCTACAGGAGTTGATGGTAAACATGGCCATTTGTTCCAATGGTATCCTCTGAGTTATATAGGTGTTCATGAATAGCAGGAAAATAAGAGCACCAATGGGAAAATGGCTTAACAGATAGTCTATGTTTATGCATCCATTATTCACCACAATCTTCCCTGGGTGTCTGCAGGTGGTGAGCTGATGGTATGGAGGTGTCACTTTTTATGCAATGATATCCTTCAATTATATTGGTGCTAAAAATACCCCCTCCCCAAAAAAAAAAAAAAATTGACTGGAGCATCAACAATGCTACAGCTCAACAATAAGTCAGGTTTATGTCCATCATAATAATGTTTACTTGATAAAGTCCATCATGTCTCCATCACAATCTTCCCTGGCAGTCTTTGGGAGGTCACTTGTTGATACGAGGGTGCCACTTTTTCAATGGTATCCTTTGGATTTTCTTGGTGTTGAAAATTGAAAATAGCAGAGAAATAAAGTAGAGCATAAATCATGCAATGGATAGACATATTTTGGCATCCATCGTGTCTCCACCACAATCATCTGAGGTTGTCTGTGGACGGTGAGCTGATGGTAAGAGGGCGCCACTTTCCCAGTAGTATCCTTTGAGTTGTGTTGGTCCTGAACATACCCCCACAATAAAGTTGAGCATTAACTATGCAATAGCTCAACAACAAGTTGTCAATGTTTATATTTATGGCACTTCCCTGCATCCATTATGTCTCCACCACAATCTTCCCTGGCAGTCTGTGGGAGGTGAGTTGCTGATAAGAGGGTGCCACTTTTGCTAATGGTATCCTCTGGGTAATACTTGCACTGGAAAATATCAGAGAAATAACAAAGGAGTAATCAAACCAAAGTGATAAACTATCTATATGATTCACAGGCTTACAAGGCACCAACAACTGAAAACTGCATTTCAAAAGCTCGTTCTGTTAATGAGTTAACAAGGTTTAAAGATATATGGATGTGTAGAGGCAACATCAGCTGAATTGCTAAAAAAAAAAACTAGAACATTAATGATGTAGTAGCTCAACATATTTCTTTGGGTAGTTACAAGCCAGTTCTTGAAGAATAGTTAATTCGAGTAGGAAAGAAATACATGTTTGATGTTTATATTTTTTTAGGGAAATGCAAGCGGGAGCTTTAATATCATTGTGATGCTAGAACATAAATGATGTAGTAGCTGAATATATGTTTTGGGGGTGGGTATAAGACTGGTTCCGACAGCGCTGCAGAGGCCAAAAGCCCCATGGGCCCCAAGCTTGCCAGGACTCGAGTTGCCTCACTGCATATTGGAGCTTAAATATTGTTTAAATATGTGAAAATTGTAAGCCTTAAAAATTTAAACTAAACTGCAATATGATGTAAATTTTATTAAGAATGTTTGCTTTTGAGTGAAATTGAAATCATAAACAAACAAACTATTAAACAGCAAAATACCGCTGAATAAAATCAAGATAAATTTTGCATCCTTACAACAAGACATGATGTTAGCTATGATATATTTTACTCAAACTGCTAACTGGCTAATATATAAGCCATATTGAGCAAATAATTAATTATTGCAATTAATGAAGTACAATTAATCAATAATAGCATCCCACAAATACACTTCCAGTGGCAATCATTATAACAAAGTATAACTAAAAAATTTCAAAAATAATTTCAGGGTCAAGCAAGTATATCTTATATGAAAGAGGACTTCATAAGAAACAAAATAGTGACAAAAGCATTCAAAAATCTTATTCTGTTACAGAGATATCTAACTTTAAAGTTTGGTATCATTTGTGTAGAAACGACTGAAATCAGAGTAGTTGTGTGATGTTATAGCCTCAGATTTCTCAATTTCTTTGTATATTGTATCATATTTTGTTCTGCCATAAAAAAATGAAATAAATAAACCCATGGGATATGTCAAACAGTAGTAAAACTGAATCTATATAGAAAGGGTATTAATAATATACCACCTAAAGACAGTTTGAGGAAAGATATTTCAAATAATGAAAGAAAAAGAAGAAAAAAATACATTAACAATTTTTAAGAATGTGAGGATGAAGACGGCAACTTTCCATAGTAGACTTACTACACCAGTCATTTGTACACAGATAAGAGTGCTCAACACTTGAATATCTCCTTAGTGGAATAAGATTTTGAACGCTTTTTCTTTACCATTTTATTTCTTTTGAAGTCCTCTTTCATTCTTGACCATCGAACTAATCCTTTAAAAATTTCTTTCGTAGTCCTCTGTCAAAGCTGGACCACCTACCTGACCCTGAATAAATACACGTCTAGAATAAACTCGCGATTTTATGCATCAACTATACAAAACAAATAAACTTCTCATGAATAGACAAGTTATTGTGGATAATATTACTGCAGGCCAGCTCATGTGTGTCATGTGGCAGTGGACTCAATATGGATTTTGGTTGTTTACACTTTGGTGATTTTATAGTCTCATTTGCGGTATATGCATGATAGCATAGCTACGGAAGGCCCTAATTGATAGTTTTTAACCCCAAGTTTTTTAGCCCAAACGAGCAATTAGCTAAAAGAGTTATACTCCAAAAAGCAGAGTTTAGCAATACTGTGGGACAGATCCCAAACAGGATATTAAGCCCAATTAGTAACTGTTATTGCATGTCAAACTATAGAGTAAGGCTCAACCATTAAAAGCCTGGCTCTTAGTTTTCTTTGCTTATTAAAAACAAGCAATGTAACTTCATCGGAGATTGTTTTTATCTCAGGCATCAATTTATTTTGCATCAATTTATTTTGCATCAATTTATTCAAATTTTGCAGTGTATTATTACAGGGCGTTTTCTTTGCTAAATTCTTTGTATTCTGAATGTCTATTATAATTCTTTGAAGCCAATGTTATTATATATGCTAAATTCCATTTTGTTTCAATTCGACTGCTCAGAGCAAAATCTGAGTATTTGATACATTTTTTCAAAAGTTAGAAAACTTGAGATAGATTATAAAGAAATATCAAGCATTACTACATCCTTCTGGATGATACCTTTTCCCTTCTGAATGCAAAAATCATTATAACTACACAGAGTGGAAACACAATACACTGAACAGGAAGTCAGCTTAGTAATTGTCATACCTGAGTTTTCAGGATTAACTGAGGTGTCGGGTGCGGGTAGGCTTAAAGAGAAACTTTTCAGCATAAATTTGATCAGAACATTTGTTATTTAAATTCTGTCATATGAAATAAGGGTTATGTCCCACTTTATGTTTCCATTTCCATCAATGAATTCAGTGGCATCATGAAATGTCACCGTAAGATACTTACGTGATAGTCCCATTGGCAAGCTTGTTCATTGCATCTTGTAACATATCTGTTTATAAATGTTAAGGCTTTTGCACTTAGACAGAACATACAAACACAACATATAAAATAAAGCTTATCACCCTAACCCAGTTTGAAAAGTGATGCGGGTGCAGTTTTTATTTCTTATCCCAAGTTAATCAATTTCATAATTTGCAGCTTTCTGGATAAGGTCAACCACATCAGGCATAATAAATATTGAAGAAATCAATTATATCTTGGTAAAAAGTAGAAAGAAATGGGAGGTATGGACACTGAATGACTGATCCGAGAGAAAAATATGATACTTTATTTTTTTATTTTTTTATCTGGCATTCTCTCAAAACTGATGGTTTTCTCTGAGATTCTCTCAAAACTGATGTCTCTCTCTCACATGCCATCCCCCGACCCACCCTCTCCCACTGAAACTAATATTTTACTATTATTATTTTAGGGGGAGGGGCTTACATTGAAAATAAAGCATGATTAATTGGTAAATCACAGGAATATTATGTACAGAAAACAAACGGCTGTTGTAGAAAATTTATGTCTATTATTAATTTCTCAAGATTTTGGACAAGTAGAGACAGATTTATATTGCTTTAAAACGTTGTAGAAACATGAAATTTTGCAACACTTCTCATCCAATTCTGTTAAAACCCTTTAAATATTTTACAACTTTTATTAATTTTTGGGTGTTTGTATGAAAATTTGTATTTGAATGTGTGTACTTATCTATTTTCTTATGCAAATCCTTTGTTTTTAAATGATGTATCACATTGCTTGAACAAATGTTGTTTCTGACAAAGTTTTAGAGACTATTCTACTTAAAATTTTAAACCCTTTTTACTAGAATGTAGAAGAATGGTTTGGTTTGTTGATGTTTAATGGCACAAACTAGTTACCACCTTAGCTCTCAAAACCACCTGACAGTCAAAAAGTAAACAAATGTGCCATGAGGGTGACTTAAAAATCTGCTCAATCTAAGGTGTTTATTTAATTGGTTAGGTTTTCTTTACAGAGAGGAGGGATAGAGTGAAGGGAGGAGAGAAGGTGAATAAGGGAAAGAAGTTAAGGTAATTAAAGGAAGATGAGGAAGGTAAGGCAGAGAAGAGAAGGAAAGGGAGGGTTAGATCAGGTGAAATAAATTGCTGTTGTAGAGAAAGGAGATGAAGTTGGGAGGTAGGATTGTTCTTGAAAAGATCAGAAATTGAGATGGAGGGGGGAGAGGTGTGATTTGGAGTTCAGGTATATGGGACAGGAAAGTAGAAGAACAAATCTATGTACCTGTCCATAAACCTTTACAGAAAAGGTAGTTTCTTTGCAAAGAAAACACCATGGCAGTTGCTCACATTAGCTTAGAAGTATTTGGTGTTTGCACATTTTCTTGTATATTCTAAAGTACTAATATTATCTCCACATGACCATAGATCATTTTAAGGTGGCCCATTTAGGGACATGAAAAAAATATACTTTGGAGGTGCTCACCAACCAGTAATTACGAAAACAAGTTCAATCCGTAATCTGTAATTATGGATTGAATTCAGATTGAATTTGTAATTACACATTGACGAATCTGCAATTTCAGATTTAATTTGTAATTACAGGTTGACGAATCTGTAATTATAGATTTGTGAGCACCTCCAATTTTTTCCAATTTAATGTCCCTAATGGGCCACCGTACCTTTTAAATGAGGTGATAGCTGAAAACTTACTACACACAATTTAAATTGAATGTTTTTTGTTGTGGTCCTCTGGTCTGGACTGGCCTTATATTCATTTGCTACATGAGTTTTGAGCACCTTCAATTTATAAAAACAAAAAAATATTTTTTTTTTTTTTTTTTTTTTTTTTGGTTCCTTATGGGCCACCATACCTTTTAAATGAGGTGATAGCTGAAAACTTACTATACACACTTTAAAATAAATGTTTGTTTTTTGTTTTTTGTGGCCCTCCAGTCTGGACTTATATTCATTTGCTATATGAGTTTAAACGGGCATCTTTGATACTATATAACAGAAAGTGCAATTAAGAGTTGAATTCCATTAAATTGCCTGCATAATGATGTTGTAACTTAGGCAAATAAGATATAAATTGCATAAAACTGGCAGTCACGTACATTATATACTGGTTTTAGAACTAACACATAAACACCAACAAAGTTCACTTCTACAAATAGAATTCTTCAATAGTAGATTAGATAAGTACTGATAACAATCAATATTGACAATCAGTCTAATTAAGAAGGGCAGCTCCAGAAAAAGACCTTTGCAATTTGAACTACATCATTGATGCCTAACAGTAAAAAAACAAGCTCACAAAAAATCTGACCCCCTTCCACCCCAACAAAAGAAGGTCATCAATATGATTTGATCAATCTTTTTAAAGTGGAAACTCGTCTCAGTAAAATCCCGATGTTTATATCTTTCACGTCACATCCGGTTGTGGAACATTTATAATTAAGTATGTACTGTACACATTGTGTGTATGTACAGTGTGCTAGTTACTTCCACGGCAGATTTTGATTGGTTGTCCGTGTTTGTGTATTGTATGACCAATCAGAATCGTTGACTTTTATTGTATATTACTGTCCATATTAACATGATATCTGGCCTTTAAGCAAATTTCAGGGAAGACACTACCCCCCCCCTCCCCCCCCCTCCCTTCTCCTTAAATTTCTAGAGCTGTAAGCCTTTGGTGGAAGTCAATACTACTATAAAAACAACTGTCCCTGTGTGCATATTCTATTTGCAAACTTTATCACAGATATATGCAGTAAGTTTACTTGCAAATGCTTAGAGGTATATGGGCAGATTCAAAACTGTTTGTTTTATTTGCCATCAAACAATTTTTTTGTTTGTTTGATAAGGGCTTAACGGCACCATGACAGTGGGGAAGGGGGAAGGGGGTCAAATTGTGCCTGAGAGGTTAGATCATTCCAGAGGTAGGAAGAAAAGAAAATAGCAGGAGTCTGAGAGAAGTAACGGGGGCTAAGAGCCAGAGAGCTGAGATCGAAAGAGGAAGTGCAGGGTGTATAAATAGGGTAAAAGTAGGAAGAGGGGGAGGGGAGGGGGGCATGATGAAGACTAAATATGATTGTAGAGGGAGGCATGATGAAGGAGTTTACGGAGGAGGAGGTGGGATGTGGAGTTATCCCATTTAAGATTAGGCAAAAAATTAAGGACAGCCTTGGAGTCGGAGAAGATGGCAAAATGGCTGAGTGGAGAGTAGTCAATACTAGAGGATGGCCTTTGCCTCGGTTGAAAAGTTGGATGGGTAGTCGGGAAGCCTGCCACTGAGGGTGATGTCTTGGATGACGGCATGCAGCAGCAGCTAGCTGTCTTTTCGCCTTCGTTGGAGTCATCAGTATAGATGAAGGTGTAGTTTGAGAGTTGGTCTTTGATTTGGTTGTGGAGATTGATGAAGAGGTTAGGGTGGGTTTGGGTTTTGTAATGAGTGGAGAGGCCCAAGTGGATAGAAGGAAGGGGGTGGCCCAGGGAGGAAAGGTGGGCCAGGAGAAGGTGGCAAGAGTGGTGGGGTTGATACCGAGAAGGAGGAGGTCTGATTTGATGCATAAGCTACAGAGAGGGGATAGGGTTTTAGTCCTACCAAAGAGGGTGGAGAAATTGGGGTATCTAATAAGGTTGCAAACAGGGTTCTGGGTGTTGGCGAGGACTCTAAAAGCATAGGAGAGGCTAAGCTTTCTACACCTTAGCAGAAATGGGGGTTCGTTGGCTTCAACATGAAGGCTGGTGATTGGGGAGGTACTGTAAGCACCCAGACAAAGCCTGAGGGCTTCATTTTGGATGGTGTTGATGTGGTTGAGGTAAGACTTGTGAGCGACACAGTAGACAATATTGCCGTAGTCGAGCTTGGCACGAATGGTGAGCCTGAAGAATTTGAGGAGCATGGCGATTTACACCCCAAGTGGTGTTGGAGAGGAGGCGGAGAATGTTGATGGAGCTGTTGCATTTCTGTTTCAGGTTGGTGATGTGCTGCTTGTAGGAGAGCTTGGGGTCTAGAGTTAAACCCAGGAACTTCATGTGCTCAACTTTAGAGATGTGATTGCCATGGAGCACGAAGTTCGGATTGGGGTGGAGGTTATTGAAATCACAGAAGTGCATGCAGACTGTCTTGTCTTTGGAGAATTAAAAACCATTATTGTTGCATCAGACTTGCAGCTGCTTGAGGCTGAGTTGGAGCCTATTTTTGACAAGAGGAAAGCTAGAGGAGTAGAAGATGGTGAAGTCGTCCATGTAGAGGGCTCTGAAGTATTCCAAATAGAACAACCAGTTTTATAATTTCATTTTGCATACTGGACACTGTTAAAATATGCCCCAATTCCACCATGAAAACCAGAATCAGATTTAAAGTGGGTAATATCTCACTACTCCCCGGCCTGCTGAAGAGACCAGCCACATCATACCAAAGAATTTAGACATGAAGACCAGGGTGTAGGAATGGTTACCTCACAGGGGGGCAAGATCCCCCAAAATTTCCTGGTTGCAAGTGGAAAAATTGCACTTCTATGAAAAATAGGGAAATCACATTCAATTTTCCTTCATTTTTGATGCTTTCTTTAATTTTTGGTCAATTTTATTAAATTCTTGGGCAATTTTCTTCCATTTTTGAAAAGTTTCTTGAATTTTCAGGACATATCCTTCTTTTATCTTTTTTTCTTCTTCAATGTTTGGTCCATTTCTTTTGATTTGGGAAAGAAAAAAAAAAATCAAATTTTCAGAAATGTTGCCAAAATTTCCAAAAGTACCTAATTTATGTTAAATTTTACTATTTTTCCTTTCAATTTTTGTTGCTATTTTCAGCATGTAACCAGGCAGGTGAAATCATCTTAGAGGTCAGACATCTAAGTAAGATATTAAAAAATACAGCTGAAAATAAAGATCATTGAATTGCTGATGCGAGCGCATGCTTTGCTGAAATTCATGCAGTGTGGGGTCTAGGGGGTCCGCTTTTTAGGGTAAAATATGTCATTTGTAATTTCTATAGCCAAAAATATACCCTCAGAGTGAAGAAATTTCTCAAAGCACATTTCCAATTTGTAATGAAAAACAAGATTTAAATCAATGAACTCTTCCACTTTAACACCATCAATTTTCCTACCAACCCAGTCCCATCTCCATGGATTTTCACGCATTTATCAAGTTCCAAATACTGTACTTGTTCCTTTCTTTAGAAAGTTTCTGGATTTGGAATCTATATGATGGAATAATTGCAATGATTTCCTTCTGGTTCACTCAGTGCTATTCAATCATTCATTTATACACACTGTACTATAGCATACAGTCTTGGTATTAAAACAAGAGTGTGTTTTAGGTATAGGTCCTACAGCTGGCTTGTACAAGATCGATACAACAAATCTGCCTCATGTTAGTGACGTATCGCAATGCTGATTACTAATTGGCTGTAGCCAGTGTTTCCACAAATCCATTAGAGCTATTTATAGAGTTTTGCTGATAGTTACAATGGTATATTTCAAGTATATTTTAGCCAAAAGATTAGTGGAGCAAAATAGCAGAAAACTTTATAACTAGCGGAATTGTACAATTAAGCTAAATAGTGGAAGTCTGACATGTTTGCAGAGGGGGCAGCAAGCCCCCCTGCCTCCCACTTCCTACGCCTGTGCATGAGAACTGCTACCCTCTCAGTTAATGCTTAGCATAAGGGATCAGATTAGAGTTATAGTACCCACTCAGTTTACTAACACCTGCACCATGAAAGTGCGTGGTTGAGTATAGTCCCCGAAAACTTTACAATGTTTTCAGTTTAAGAGACAGTTGCACAATACATGTACAGACTTTTGAGTACCTTTGCACAAAAGCGATACATATATATGACTGAAGTATTGTCATTATAATATGAAAAGGATACGTAAGTATCTGCCCTGTTGAGCTGAGGACAAACCCCACACAGCCGGGTTCAGGTAATGTATGCTGGCGCCCTTCAGGAATAGAAGCCTGGAGTCTGGAGGATCCACCTGAAAAGAAATAGATCATGATTTCTATTAAAATCAAATTTAAGAGGTATGTCTAGTGGTAAATAGAAAATAGATATTTTGCTCTATTAAATGGCTATGGAACCTTAGAAAAGGTTCCTCTTGAATACAGCTTTAAATTCTGAGTATTCAATCTTTTGAATAATATATCTAGATTCAGACTAATCAGATAGCTCATTTGGCTGAACGTACAACTGAGATGAGGATGTTAACTGGCGGTCCCAATGGCAAGACAGTTGCCACCACTTCTTAATGTTCAATAGCAGCTACTTAGAGAAATTATGACTGGCCATGAATACATGAGAAATGTGAACACATGGAGTTCATTCACTTTCAATAAAGTTAATGTACCTGGCGCTAATCTTGAGCAGCTGCTTTACAATAAAATTAATAATACATAAACAAACTCTTAATATACAATATCAACAAAAAAAAAAGAATTGCAGGACAATATACAAGCATAAAAGAATTGGTAAAAATCTAAAAAACAACTTGATAAAACAATAAAATAAATATCATAGACAGCATAAATCTTAATCAGTAGGAAAAAGATGAGTCTTAAGGGCCTTCTTAAAAGTATAAACAGTTTGAGCCTGATGGATTGCAATGGGTAGATTATTCCACAAACGTGGTCCTGGGACACAAAAGGCGCAGTCCGCACTAACACGATTAGTTCTTTGCACCACAAGGCGAGTGACATCCTTGTTGGTAAATCTTTATATTTCTTTCCTTATTTCCCCTTATTTTTGGATGCACATAAGAAAATACAATAACTTCTCATTCATACAAAATTGATATTAAGACCCAAAATAATAATAATAGAGAAATTATATTAAATGGTCAATGAGGTAGGTAGGTAGATCTCTCAACAGCCAAGGTTATATAGAGCTGTCCATAGCCCTTTGATAAACCAGTTGTGAGGTTATATAGAGCTGTCCATAGCCCTTTGATAAACCAGTTGTGAGGTTATATACAGCTGTCCATAGCCCTTTGATAAACCAGTTGTGAGGTTATATAGAGCTGTCCATAACCCATGGATAAACCAGTTGTGAGGTTATATACAGCTGTCCATAGCCCTTTTATAAACCAGTTGTGAGGTTACATAAAGCTGTTCATAGCCCATAGATAAACCAGTTGTGAGGTTATATAGAGCTGTCCATAGCCCTTTGATAAACCAGTTGTGAGGTTATATACAGCTGTCCATAGCCCTTTGATACACCAGTTGTGAGGTTATATAGAGCTGTTCCAATTTTGCCAACTTTGATACACCAGTTGTGAGTTAGGAATAGAGCTGTCCATAACCCTTTAATAAACCAGTTGTGAATTACAGTGAAAGACTGTCCATTTTCCAGAGATAAACCAGTTGTAAGATAAGAAGCTTTTATAACCCTGATGCTTGATAAACCAGTTGTGAGGTTATATAAGCTGTCCATTAGCCCTATTGATTAACCAGTTGTATGGTTATAAAGCTTACCATAGCACTTTGATTAAAGTTGTGAGGTTATATACAGCTGTGACCACATTAGCCCATTCTGATAAACCAGTTGTGAGGTTATAGACCTGTCCAAAATACTGCCCTTTGATAAAACAGTTAAATGGTTATATACAGCCTACCTGGCATAACCCTTTATAAACCACCTGTGAATCTTAGATCACAAAATAAATATTTACTTTGTTAAACCAACACTGAGGTTACTCAGATAGAATTTTTAGTCACTTTGATTAACCAGTTGTGAGGTTAACACAGCTGTCCATAGCCCTTTTCATAAACCAGTTGTGATGTCAAAAGCTGTCAAGAAATTTGAAAACTCAGTTGTTTGAGGTTATACTCAGAGCTATTTTCAGTACTTTTGATTAACCAGTTTTTTAGGTTATAAGTTCTACTTTTAGCACTTTTTATACCTTAACCAGTTGTGAGGTTTATAGTTTGTCCATACCCTTTTATAAACCAGTTGTGAGGTTATTATAGAGCTGTCCATAGCCCTTTGATAAAACAATGTTGTTTCATGTTTTGTTTTTGTAAGCTGTCCATAACCTTTTTTGATTTGGCAGTTGTGAGGTTATATACAGCTGTCCATAATCCTTTGATAAACCAGTTGTGAGGTTATATACAGCTGTCCATAGCCTTTGATAAACCAGTTGTGAGGTTATATACAGCTGTCCATAGCCCTTTGATAAACCAGTTGTGATGTTATATACAGCTGTCCACAGCCCTTTGATAAACCAGTTGTGAGGTTATATACAGTTGTCCATAGCCCTTTGATAAACCAGTTGTGAAGCATGGGTGAAAGTTTGATTGAAATGTTTTGATTGTAAACAGCTTCCATTTTCAAAATGGATTTCTATTGTCAAAATGGACTGGAATAAAGCCTTCACATTGCCATTATACTCCTTATTTGATAGTTAAAAAAACTCTGTTGTACCAGAATAACTAAATAAATTTTTGTTTGCTATTCGGGTACAGAGTGTATTAAGTACCAAACAAGGAGTATAATGGCAATGTGAAGGCTTTACTCCAGTCCATTTTGACAATAGAAATCCATTTTGAAAATAGACACTTTTTGTCATTTTAAAGCCAATTAGCTGATGTCGGCTCTACCTGTCCATTTTTATGCTTTTTAAGATATAATCCCATGCTATTGAGCTTTTAGGTGATGTATGCTTTTGTCTTTCAGGAATGACTTCAGGACAAATAATAGAATGAACCATTAATTAATACAGGAAAAAAACCCCATCAAAATCAGATCAAAACTGACCATTTTACAGCATTTTCAATTTTTAGCTACAATAATTTGTGACATTGGCAGATGAACATTAAAATGTTTATGTAAATCCTTGTGTTTTAGTCCGCTCTCAAATATGTTTTGAAGGTCAGTATCTGATTCCATCAGCAAGTTTTAAAACTTAATTATACCCTAAGGGCAGCAGGTAATCAGCAAAGAAGAAATAAAACTTAAACTGGTTAAAGCTGAAGAACGCATTTTAAAGAATTACTCAAGGATATCGAGCTGGGTTCATCTAATGACATCGCAAAGTTTGCCTGAATTCTAAAATCTTGAAACTTTCGATTTACGACATGACTTTAATTCCACAACTCAATTTAAGCCTTGACGGTCTGATTTACTGTCATGGTGTAATTGCGAGTCGTAATTCAATTTAGACTGCAAGATGTCTTAGTTTTTCAAGTTGTAAATAGAACTTAAATTGAGCCGCGACGCACATACAAAACCTTTGGAATTACATCACGGGGTAATTCTATATACTACACACCACATATATTTAACCCTCAGCGAGCATAATTTACAAAGCTAACTTGCCTTTCGTGATTACGTGTCGTTACGTTTTATGATGACGAGTCATTATTAAAGCCTCAAATCAAATTGTCGCGGCTTAAATTGAGTTCTTTTATGACTAGTCAAACTATCACGCCTTTAATTTGGTCGTTGCGGCTTAAAATCAAATTACAACATGATGCAAATATTTATCGCCCAACGAAAGAATTATAAAAAGCAATGACGGTATCAAGATGTAGAATTTAAGTTTCATCGTAAAACGATTTAAACCTCAACGGTCTGATTAGCCACACAGCATAATTGCAAGGCTTAATTATGCTTGCTGAGGGTTAAATACTTCTGGTGTGTCGTAAATAGAATTATGCTGTGGCCCTTAAAATCTAGGTATGTGACATAATTTTGAAGTATTGACAGGCATATGCTTCCATACTTGAATAACCTTCCTTACTACTTACCTGAAGGTCATTCTGAGATGTGATCCACCTCCCTCCAACAGCCAGACAGGAGATAAGCTCGTGCTTGCTTGGCAGTAGATGAGATGGTGACTGGGCTTGATGTGCAGGGCTGTCTTCTTCTATTTTGTTTGGAAACATGTCGACTGAACATTAAAAAGATGAAAGAAACAAGAATTAGTGCGCGTTACAATTTAAACCCATGGGTGGAACATCATTACAGAAGAAATACAAATTAGGATAATGAAACAAAGTGAGATATGTACAAAGATTACATAAAAACTTACATGTTCATACAGTGTTTGTGCTGGATTAGAAAGGCAAAAAGTATACATCAGCATAAAAGGTGTACAGGCCCCCCCCCCAGGGAGGGGGGGGGGAGGGGGTGGGGGTTGTAAGTCTTTTTTTCCTTTAAATTCTAGAATGAATTTTATTACAGAATGAAAATTGGCAGAAAACTCCTAAGATAGTGGTAAAATGCAATATACAGTTTCATGATGCAAGTTTACTATGTATTTCCTAGATTATTTTTCATTATATTAGATTTTATATTTTATTTTTAATGCAAAAATTTAACAAGAATAAATACATTTAAAATTATGTACACTAAATTTATAAAATCATCAAAAAATCTAAAAATGTCAATTAGTTTTTAATAATGGAATAGAGTTGTATTACAAGAAATACATTTTGCCAAAGTTGTACCACTATAGTAGGATTTTACCACAATGGCAACATGCCAGCAATTATTCTGATTTTGTTTTCTGCATTGTATTTTGGGGCTTTTGACTGCCTGTTTAATCAGGGCCGTCATTTTAAGGATATTTTAGAGAGATGAAGCAAATCCCTCCTTCCCTACACCCTCATTACTCTTCCAATAGAGGATTTCATCATGTGACTCTAAATCATCTGGAAGCCATTTTGTAGGGCAGCAGCGTCATTGCGTTTCACACGTCTTCACATGGCCCTATCACATCACACTTACAACAAACATACTACATGCTAACCTACCAGTACCAGTTCAGAAATTTGACTAATTACAATTTTTGTTCGCTTCCGATTTTACTTCATATTTTTCTTAAGTTTTAAATATTCACCAGGTATACAGAGAGTAATTTTAACGTTAACGCCAGCTGATTGTTCGTTATACTCAGACAAATCCTACATACTTGATACAAAGTGCTCGCTGCAAATCCTAGTGTGTACCATCAGTTGAAAACCGTCATGTTGTACAGCAGAGACCCACTTCAAATGTCAATCAGGATCAGATGGAAATCAAGAAAATGTCTTTTTATTCCCTCGCACACATCAATTAGTTCAACCAACGGCACAGCAAGATTCTGGCATAATCATCTTACAAAAACAATCTTATATAACAACATGCAAACGTACGTAAGTCTAATTATGTGTACAGCAGACGACAGTGATTTTTTCCCCGACAAAATGGCGATGTAAACAAAGTCATGTGACCTCATGATGTCACACCTTACAGGTTTGTAATTAGCATGTTAAAGTACTTACACTAACATAGGCCCATATTCATACCATGATAATGAGCCTGCAAAACTCATTGGAACTTTTCCTGAAAATTTGTATATACTACCTTTATGAACCAACTTTTCTATTTTATACTATTCAGGACGTTGGCATACTATTCTTCATTCCCCCTCCCCATCTTAATCCCTCCCCATCATTAATCCCTCCCCATCTTAATCCCTCCCCCATCTTAATCCCTCCCCATTTTAGTCTCTCCCCTTCCTTCCCAACCCATTCAATGTAAGCTTGCATGGTCTACCCGTTTTGTAACTCAAACCAGTTTCCCGAAACCACATTTTGGTCTGATTCATGTTTTTTAAAAAATAACGAAAAAGCGGAAGTACCAAAAACAACAAATCACTGTACAAAAAAAAAACACTTCAAAAAGATGGTAGATATCGGTTTCATTTCAATAAAGAGAAAGTTCATGCTTTGTGTAAGAATGTATTTTGAAGTATCTTTTGAAATAATTGTAAAAATATGTGATATTTATGCAAAATAAATTAATAATATGATTGAGAAATTAGAATGTTTGGAAATGTAGTCAAAATATAACATGTACCTGTAATACAGGCTGTAATATCAGACTCGAATCCGCTCGATGATGTCTCTTTGTGTTTTTTTCAGGACCAATATTTCCACGAACAAAACAACCAGTCAAGTGCCTTCATTTTTTATAATCCCTTTTATTTTAAGCCAAAGTCCTTTTGTCTGGTAAAATACATTGTTTATCCATTATAAATCCTGGCAGTAACAATATCGCAAATCACAAGACCATTCACTCATAAACAACAACCCCCTACATGCACTGTACAAGACTACATTAACTTCAAGTTACAACACATTATTGTGTATGGGCACAACAGGCCCTCGATATAAAACGTATGAATGAATCATCACTCATGAGCGTGGCTTCTGCACGTAGTAACTCGGAAAGTGCCGTCATTACCCGTGTCATTGATCCAAAAAGTTAACTTTATTCCCACTGTATGTAAATTAGGGCAAGGGGTGATTTTTTTCCCACATGCCAGTATTACAAGTTAGCATGATTTATATCTTTTTCACTTGCCCGCCGATAAGGGCCGATAATTTGTACCTTGACAATGTGTATCATATTTAGAAAGTTTTTAAAGGTGAATCTGGAAAAATCATTGCTTTAAATAGCATGGTTTAGAGGAGTGAAATTGCATGATCGTTATGGAATAACAAAGATAAAATATCTCTGTGCTATCAGTATCACTTACCAGGAAGCTGGTGTGATTCACAATTAGATCGCAAGAGAAAAACAACCATTCATTCCCTCAAAAAGTTTGTATTCCTTTCTGATCTCATTTTCATGTGTAAAAGATACTTTTGTACAACTGTCTCGGTCAAAATTGTCCAGATTAAAAAGAACGAAGGATTTCATGCATTTTGTTTAATTTTTTTTATTCCGTTCCTCTGTAATTATGTTTACTCATAATAGCACTAGCAATGGAATCTTTTATTCCAATCACGTGTGTATGTAATTGACCCTTGGCACATGTAATTCGCTTGGGGGTACAAGCTCAAATGATTTCATTGGTTCAAAGTAGAGCGAGTTTATATGTTTTTTGCAGACCCGTTAGGTGATAGTTTGTTAGTATGCATAAATTGATAATATCATCTCTGCATTCCAATCAACATATTGTCTCACAAGTAGAAAGAACAAACAGAATGTTTAAATACAGATGTGTTTCGCTGTTTTATACAATTCTGAGTGACCAAAAAAATTGCTTATCATTGTTAAATAATTCAAATCAATGTAAAATTTAAAATCTGATCTGCGGCCTGTGTTGTAAAAAAAAAATATTTTCATAGCTCCTTGCTGAAACAAGGTCCAATTTGAGTACGGAATACAATGTAAATCACTTGAATTTTCGATCATGAGGTATTCAAAAGCTCCTTGCTGAAACAAGGTCCAGTTTAAGTACGGA
Source organism: Chiridota heheva (assembly GCA_020152595.1). NCBI lineage: Eukaryota > Metazoa > Echinodermata > Holothuroidea > Apodida > Chiridotidae > Chiridota > Chiridota heheva. The sequence continues at coordinate 89,885 of JAIGNY010002710.1, read as the reverse complement.
AACCATAGTAATGTTGACCATTCTTAAAGTTTTTCCAAATTAGGCTAAAATGCAACATCATATTGGAAAGAGTTTGGAGAGTTAAAAATTAAGGAAGGATTTAGTAAAAAACAACACTTTAAGCTCTTGTAACACTGAACTCTTCCAATACTTCTGCCCAATATTGCAGATTACAGTAACACCTTACCTTAACCCTTAATCTACCAGATGCCACATTATTTTTATGTACCAAATTCAAGAAATAATTTTGGGACGATAAAGGGGTGAACTTAGTATCAATCAAAATACTCCTTTTAGATCTTTCAGAATATATATACATTCTTTTTTGTGGGTTTATATTGAATTTTTTTGATATAAATTAAAGGTAAATATGCATAATTTATTTTGCAAAAAAACACCAAAACAATTTGTTTTTTCTTCATGAAAATTAAAACTACACTTACAACAATAATTTTTATTTCATTTTTGGTCAAAAGTATTTAGACAAGGCAAATTGTTCAAATCTAATCAAAATGTGCTTATACCTAGATATAATTTTTAACTTTGGGGTAAAATGTGTAAAATTGTGTAATTTTTGGTGCATATTGAAACATTTGATTTTAGAAGTCATAACCACACCTGTGTTTTGACACCCTTGGTAGAGCAAGGGCTAATGGCTGATGGTTAATACATCTCTTTAACTCACCTCCTCCATCTATGATAATATCCACTCCAAGCCCTCCACTCTCCTCCATGCACTGGTTCAGGATTGCAAATTTCTCCCCTTTCTTCACTTCAATTATATGAGCTGTAAGTTATGAAGTATTATGTAAATAAATAAAGATTAAAACAAATAAAAAATGAATGAATGAACAATTTTTGTGGGTCTCACAAATATTAATGTCTTGTTTTGGCAGAGAGGATAACATAGATTGTTGCATGTGATGTCATATATAAATATATATATATATTGTACCACACTGTACCAAAGCGACCCCTTTCTCAAAGAAAATGTGAACAAAAGCCACACCAGGAAATAACTAGGCAGCTCCAATGGGCCAATCAGAAGGTTCACTGCTGGTCAGAGAAATACAAACAAGTAAACAAGACCAAAAACATAAATGAAAAGGATTGGCAGGAACAGAAAGCCAAATACAAACTGTAAACATCACATAACCAAAGCAGTCCAATGGTACGCAACAAAATAGCTGTCAACCACCACAAAAAGATTAAAACCCTCGTCTTACAGACAGGAGGTAATCATGAACACGGGTCTTGAAAACTAAGATGCTATTATTTGCTATATTATACCAAGTTAAATTTAAATCTTTATGATCTAATAAGGCCTGTGCTTATCCCCAGGCTTGTTGGCACAAGCAGATGAGAGCACATGACTCTCCCTGGGCAGAATGCCAGTCTATCGCAGGTCATCTCCTCAGCAGTGCTTACCTGAAATTGGATACAAATTTCCATACAAAAAACAAAAAAAATACAGAAAAAGTGGGGGATGGGGAGGGAGGGGAATACCCTCCTTGATCCCTTCAATCGTGCCTATGATTGCAGGTTCAACTCCCAAACTGTGCTGGTACCCATTTTACAACTGAGTGGACTGGAGCAAGTTGAGTAAAGTGTCTTGCTCAAGGACACAATGCAGCACTCAGCGATGCCATCAACTGGAAGGGTATTCCATATCTGGTTGCAGTGTGGCGGTAGTTTCAGTCCAGTTCTAGCAGCAGGCAAGAATGTTGCAGCATAGTTTCTTATTATTTAAAGGTATATGGATGTGTAGAGGTAACCATAGTAACACAAAAATCATAAAAATTGGTTAAACATCAACCATTTTACAGCATTTTTAAACCTCAGGCATTAATTTGCATATTTTATGCAAATATTGTGATGTATTACAGGGTGACCTTATATTTTGTTTTACACATACTGTGGTGCACCACATTTTGGCCAAAAGTTTTTGAGTCTGTGCCATGCCCGAATAAAATTATAGCAGAAATAGACTTTCCCATCGTTTTCTGAGACAAAGATTTGGGAAAGAAATTTCAATAATTACGTGAAAATTTATAGCTCTTCACCCGGTTTTACATTACAAATTTTGCATGAATTAAAAAGTGATCAAATTTTGATCAGCCCTAACTCCTAAATAAAAAGTGTTTTTTTCCTTCTGAAAAACTGATCAGGTCAGACTTTAATCCTTTTTTAACTTTTAAGTTTTTAACTGAAAAGATAAGGCCCTACTCTTTGTGAATTATTGTCTCATCGTGAACAGACACTTTTATGTTCATTTGGCTTTTATCACATTATGTACACCCACCATGTACAATCAAATTAAATGTTCAACCAATGAGCGCATGGTAACTCGCAATAACAAGCAATCATGAAATGAGGGTCAAGTGCACAAAAGATTGATGACCACTTCTTCAATTAGTTCAATGAACATGTTCGAACTACCACAAAACTACCGCTTCTACTCGCTACCATTTTCAAGGAAGCCAACAACATAACTCCTTTCAGCTCCAAAGTGTAACTAACAGACATACAAGGTTACTAACAGACATACAAGGCAACTAACAGACATACAAGGCAACTAACAGACATACAAGGCAACTAACAGACATACAAGGCAAAACACAGGCACTCATATCGTAACATCGCCATCATTCAACAAATTGTGCTGTCAGTACTCATTGTACCCCAGATCATTTAACGGGAATGGAATATGCTCCCGCCACATATCCGTGTACTAACTAATATCAAAGCCTTTAAATCAAGTCTAGCAGACACAAAGCATCAGGAATTATCTAGCAAGGAGCACTACACACAGACCTGTGTGTGGGAAACCACTATACGGAAGTCTTTTTGCATTATTAAACCAGAAACAGAAAATTACTGTACAAATGTAAATGGTCCATCAGCCAACACCAGGTTTGTGTTAATGAAGAACATGTTTTACTTCAAACTCGGCTTTTATGACATTAGTTGTTGTGCTCCTTAAAATTTTAAAGAGTCAGACCCAACCTGATAGATAAGCAGGTCGGGTAAGACTTTTCCTCTTTATTTTCTTTACTCTGAAAACCACAAGTAATTAGGATCAAATTTCCCTTATCAATGGCTCCGTTGTATTAGTTCTCCAGTTGGTCCTGAGTTGTCGTGGAAGTTGGTGTTGAGTATCATATTAGCAATAGATGAAGTCCTTATTGCGTGGTTGAGTGGTTATTTGAATAAGGATAATTGGTCTCATTTTTGGTTACATTAATTTTGTGGTAATGATTTACTTGAACAAAATTTGAAAGAGAAGGACAAGTCATGAAGCTAAAAGTGCAGCAGTGTGTCCACACAGCAGGTTGCAACTCAAGTTTAAAAGTTACTTTTCTGCAAATATCTGGCTATTTTTTCAAGATTTGACCAGAACAGAAAAAAGTCCAGAGATTATTCTTAATTCATGTGAGATCACTTTTACCAAGGGAGCAAGATACTATAGAATCCCAAACGATATTTATGAAAATATGACTGTGGAAAGTCATTTAAGTTTCTCACTCAGTTTTGTTAGAGATATATGGACAGGTAGAAACAGCTTGAGTTTAATTGCAGGAAAATAAGCCATCAACCATGAAAAATGCAAAAATATCATCATTGTTAGTTAAAGATTATAGTATATTATGCAATTTTCTGTAAATTATGCAAATTGCTGTAATTTATGCAATTGTCTATAAATTATGCAATTTTCTGTCAATTATGCAATTTTATGTAAATTATGCAATTTCTGGTAAATTATGCAATTTTCTGTAAATTTGCAATTTTATGTAAATTATGCAATTTTATGTGAATTTTGCAATTTTATGTAAATTTGTTACATTAAAAAGAGACTACTTGTGAATTTCCTCATGTCATTTTTTGAATGGGAGTAGTTGATGTTTGAGGTTAAATGGCACCACAACAGCAAAGGTCAATTAAGAAATAAACTGCAATTGCGAGCCCATTGTTGAGTAATAACCGGCAAGCCCAAATAATTTGAAGATTAATGGGCGGGGTGAATACTTTAAATTATTTGGGCGAGCCGGTTATTACCAGCAATGGGCAAGCAAGAGCAGTTTATATCTATTCTATCACCAAATGGGATAAAAAACTTTGAAAAAAATGAAGAAAATCTGATCAAACTTAGATGAAAAAACACGCAAAATTTATACAAAGTAGTACCGCACATGCATCAATCCAGCTTATTTGCATATGACAACACAGAGAGAACGTTGAAAAATGTTAAATCCATTTGGTTTTCAATATTAATTTGTTTTTGAATATTCATTTATTTTTGATTACTTTTTTTGTTGGTACGGGCATGTATTTTATGTCTACGTTCGTGTTTTTTTTGTGTTTAAAACATTAATTCTTTTCTTTGATCAGAAATTGTTACATCAATGTACTTATATTTGTATGTAATAGGCTGGAGGCCTGAAGAAAACAGTATGTGGATTTTCAGTGACTGAATTTAAGGACAGAAATTGAACTTGAATGAATTACAATAAAGATTTCCATACATCTGACATCGCAAAAAAAACAAAAAACTTTGAACTAGTAATATTAGTCGTTAAACTAGAGGTGCTTTTGTCATAATTTAAGGACAATTCTGTTGAGGATTTGACCCTTACTCTACCACAAAGCGATATTATTGCCATTTTGGGTGCTCCATCTTTCACCCCGTCTCCCAAGCGCGTTTTCAAAAAAGTGCTGGTAGAGTAAGGCTTAATCAACCCGCAACAAGTGTGTCAATTAAAAAATATATGCAGCATGGTCCCGGTAGGTGGCCCACTTAGGCAGAACGAGCCCGACTCTGCTGCCCGGAAGACAGAGGACCCTTCAATAATCAGCGTGTGCTTAACCCTTACTCTACCACACGGCGATATTATCTCCATTTTAGGTGCCCCATCTGTGACCCCGCCTCCCAAGTGCATTTTCAAAAATGTGCTGGTAGAGTAAAGGTTAAAGCTGTTTCTGACAAATATGAAATCCTTACCTGTCCATATACCTCAAAAATGGTATACAGAGCTTAAAGGTCAAATGACTTATTTGCATATTGCCATCCTATAAAGTAAATCAATGTCTCTGCAATGCATGCTTCTCAATAATATCTCAAAACCTTTCAAAAGGAAAAAAACGTACTAATTTGTGATTTAAATCCTTCCAGGCATATTCTCTCCTTTTCTGATTGGACAGTGGCAATGACCTTTGCACCCCAATGATGAGCTAGCTGAATAGCTAATGGGCCAAATTTCTGTAAGAAAAACACAAGCATAAAGCAAAGCTGCAATATGTCCAAAATGTATAAGGAGATAATGCCTCCTTCTTATTTCTATAATCATCAAAGGAGATATAAAGACTGACATAATCCTTATTTCATATTACAGAATTAAGAATAACACATTTTTCTGAGAGATTTTTATACTTTCTGAAGCAATCAAACATAATTTTTGTAATTATTAAAAACTTTCATGCTATTACTATGGGAGCCATTTTGATTTTAGAACAAGCAGAAAATGATGTCACTAACCTAACAAATGCATTGAATGCTTTGTATTTCTTTCTAATCTATCTCCAGTTTTCTGCTTATGAAAAATTGTTTTGATTTTTTAAGGGTCGAGGATATTTTTGTGTATACATGAAATTATCAAAACATGCTGTTAACACTTTGTGTCACATCATTTTGGAATAAAAAACTTTAATACAATTTATAAAGAAATATATTATAATTGTTGTCCCTGTTGAAGAAATAGCTTGATTATGCACAAGATTTTAATATAGAATTAAACAAAATGGCAGCCTCCATGTGTCAACTTCAAACATGAACAACCTGAATTAGGAATAAAATTTAACATGCTGATTTTGGTACTTGGTTTAGATTTTAATAATCTATCATACAAAATAAGAATTGTATCAGACTTTATGCCTCCTTTATATGTGGGTGAGACATCTATGAGTATGTAGAACTAGAAATTTGCAAGTTGGAGGGTCTAGCCCACTAAAGATTGTTTTAATTTCTCCGATTTTTGTAAGGCAGACAAGTTGATATTATGCGATAGAGGGCAGTAATCACCTTCAAACCCACAAAGAAGGCACTTCAAGTTTGAAGCATCTCCACAATATCATATCCATGGAGTTTGTCAACTCCAATCATAATTGTTTTATTTCTTTTCAAGCCAGGTTTTATTGTTTCCATTGTTATTCAGAACAGAAATCAGTTCTTTTGAGGCAAATTTTCCATTATTTCCTTTCAAGCAAGATATAAATTTTATTGAGACTAAGGCTTATTGTTCTCAAATCTTTCAGGTGTAAAATTTTTCTTTTTGTGAGCGAGATGCTAATTGCTATTGAGACCAAATGAAAGTATCATTGATTAGATCTTTTGCAGATTGAGTAGACTGAATTCCAACTGAAATTCTAGGGGGTCAGATATTTGAATCAGTGCATGATTATGCATGAAAAAGCAACCAATGGAACCTTTTTCAGAAAAATCTTTGCCATTACCAATATGGAGCAAATTCCAGCCCATTAGATGGTTTGGTTTGGTTTGTTGATGTTTAATTGCTCCGCGACAGTCAAGTCAAATGTGCCAAGAGGGTGTTAACAAATTATGGTGTAAGAGTAAGGATAGTGAGGAGGTGAAGGATTGTAAGGCAGATAAAGGGGAGAGGCTGAATGTGGGAGAAAAATTTAGGTGAAAAGAAAGGGGGTGTGTAAGGTTAGGTTTAGAAAGGGAGGGGGTGGGTGGGGAGAGGGAGATTATATGTGGTGGAAGAGGTTGTTGTTGCAGAGGAAAGTGATGAAGTTTGCGGGAGAATTTTCGAATAGGCCCAAGATTGAGGAGAGTGGGGAGAGAAAAAATCTGGAGTTCTGGTATAAGGGACAGGTTACGAAGATATGCTTGATGGAGAGATTGATGTTACAAGTGGGACAGGGGAGCCGGATAAGAGATAGGAGTGAGTAAGAGAGGAGTGGCTGAGGGGGATCTCAAGACAACGATGTCTTCTCTGCAGTTGCAACTGTGCAGAGGAGTGTTGGTCCTGACTTTGGGTTTGATAGTGTAAAAGTTGTTACCAGGAGTTTTGCCAGGTTTTGTTGATGTAATTAGAGATGGAGAGACGGAGGTCTGAGTGTGGAATAGGAAAAGGAGAGATGTATTTGACAAAGCTTTGTTGGCAGCTCTGTCAGCTCTCTCATTGCCAGGGATGCAAATATGGCTGGGAATCCAGAAAAAGATAATTTTCTTTCCTAGGGAGCAAAAAGTGTGAAGTTTGTTGAGGATTTGTAGAATAAGAGGGTTGGGCCAGAGCATGTTGAGGATGCCAGTGAGGACGGATATAGAGTCAGAGAGGATCACGAAACGGGGGCGGATAGAGAGTTCTATGAAGTTTAAGGCTAGGAGGATGGCCTTCGCCTTGGCAGAGTAGATAGAGGTGCCGTCGGATAACCTTGAGAAGAGGGTGAGGCCAGAACAGGTAGCGGCGGCTGCAGAGGAGACTTTCCAATTTGAATACAAGTGTTGTGCATTCATGGAAGGGCGAAAAACTGCAATTATGGACAAAAGTCTTGACCCTTTTTCCCTCTTCTACTTCGTTTTAATGTTGGGACATGACTTTGGCCTGCAACTTTTAACAATCACTTCCAACATTGAAGTGGGGTATAATGGGTGGAGAAAAAGGCTCAAATACTTATTGTCTGAGTTTTGTATGAAGAATCACACACAGTATGTATGAAGAAATGGAACGGATGTAATCTATTTTAGGAACTTTATATATAAATCAAAAGCACTAAAAACGTATCAGTAGGTTCTGATTTGTATATCAAAGATTATGTTTTTGCGGAAATGTATCTGAAATAATAGTGGATAAAATGATGAAATTGGTTTTATGAAAATTATGTATACTAAGGTAAAATGATGATATTCTGAACAAATAGGGAGGGTTAGGGAGGGTTGTAGTTTTAAGCATTTATTTTATGGTAGGGCAAATGATGATTCCATGTGTCACTCAATTAGCAGCTTTGTTCAATGTACGGGCAAAACATTTATTTGAAAAGTGCCAAAGACCAAGTATCTGTGGAGCATAGTCATATTTCTGTAAGTCACAGACTGACAGAGATATATTTAGAAAGAAATATTTTGAAATATACAAGAGTGTCAATGAGGACCAGGAGAAAATTAGCCCGCAGAAAAAAAGCACACACTCAATTGTTACAAGTCGATACAATTTTTGTTATATTGATGTTGATGAAAATTGTTGTGTTTCTGTGTCAAGTGTCAACTGGATTGTTTCGCCAAGAAATTAAAATCGCTAAGCCCGTATTCACAAAAAAAATGGGCCACCCTCAGAAACTAGATGAGCGCATCGAGAGAAACTTTTACATGCTTTGCCGAAATCGCGTCACTCACAGCAAGGAGGTCATATCATGAGATCCATACGAGGAAATGAATGAAGAGCCTTTTGCGTCTTTCATAGATATAAAATTTGAGGACATGTTGAACATTGCAAACAAGCAAAATACAAGGTATTTTCTTCAAGATGGCGACCCTTCGCAAAATAGCGCAAAGGCTAAAGTGGCTCTTGTGCATGTTAATGTACATTTGTTAAAAATTCCACTAAGGATCCCAGCACAACATCTAAAAAAATGTGTTTTCCAAAACGCACTTTTGAATAAGATTATCGCCCTTTTTTTTTTCATTTAACGGCACAGTCAGTGAACCACTTGGTTCTACACGTAAAACCAATAACCAAGGACGGTGAACGTCAAAAAAAGTTTGAAGATACTATGTACTGTCATTTATTTTTTAAATATGGGGTTCACCGATTATGGAGACACCGACAGTGTAGCGCTCGCTCACCATCTGTACAGTACAGACGAAAAACAAGACATTCATCCAAATTTGTCCTTGACTGGTGAGTAATATCAACGCGTTATTTGTAATTATTTATGTTAATTTTTTTACAGGCTTTAATACATACATTTGCCGTCATGTGACACATGATAAATCTAAAAATAGTTTGTTTTTTTTTACAAAAAAAGAGTAAAGTCTTGATCCTTTTATCCCCTTCTGCCTCGTTTTAATTCTGGGACATAACTTGGACCTGCAATTTTCAAATTCATTTCCAACATTGAAATGGGGTACAAGGGGTAAAGAAAAAGGGTCAAATACTTTGTCTATGATTGTAGACCGGCCATTGCTCTAATTTGGCTGTTACTTATTAATTAAACAAGATTAAGTTAACAATTGAGCGTGAGAAAGTATGTCTGTAGCTCTTCTCATGAACTAGTGCTGTCACGACATGGCTCTATTACATATTGATTATCGTGAAGAAAAATATTGCGATATATTGGTATATCACGATACATTTCAAGAAAACTGACTCACGACATAAATTGTTAATATCACTAACGTTACTTCTTTTATGATTAACGCAAGAAAAAAAGATTTATTGATCTAGCAGACGACATGATTGCTTAACTATTACAACCATCACGCATCACGCATGTGTTTGATAATTCAGTCAACAGACCATGAATCATCGAAGTAAGAGCCTGAGAGGCATGTTCTGGGCCAATTTTTCATTCTTTTTGCCAACTTACATCAAATGTAACAGTAAAGGGTGACGGAGCATGGTTTTTAATTAGTTGTTGTTGGGTTTTTTCCACGATATTTTTGCAAATTTTTAATGGCCTAAACCTGACTTTTAGATTTAATACCATAACTTAAGAATTGTAACGTACAAAGTAGCCTAGCCTAGTTGCACAAAAATTTCTTAGTTGAGTATTAGTTTTGGTATCGCGATATGTCGCGGAGGCATATTTTATGTCATGAAAAGAGATATCGCGATTATCGATATGTCATGACAGCACTATCATAAACCCTGTAATTTGGAAACCTATTCCTTAAACCAAGCAAATAGTTTTTCTGCGAGACATCAATATGATGGCAATTAAACAAGAAAATTTGAATATACCCGCAACAGTGCCACCCAAATCTTTTAAGGTTTAGATGCTATGGACGAAAGTTATGATGAAAACGATTCCTGAGATGATTAACTTCCTCGTGCAATCACCTTAACAAAGATTGTTTGGCACTGGCTGTATCATTTATTGTGCAATTTTGAACAAATATTAAAACAGAACTTATTCACATTTTTTTGTGGAGGGAGGGGGAAAGCACCCTCTTTAGGTTTAGATGCAGAATAAAAATATTCCCTGGATGGCTAACAATGTGACAGTCAACAAAATTATAAAAATATTTCCATAATCTATTGATGATCTACTAACAAGTCTCTACAGTACCTACCAATGCTCCACATGTAATGAGGATCGTTTCTCCTGCGCACATTCTTGCTTGGTATTGGAGGGCAGTATACACACTGATGGCATCACCGATGGTTACCGCAGCATCTGCAAAATTTACGGCTGATGGTTTGGAAACTGAAAAAATAAAATTAATTTGCATAAACATTGGAAAATTCCAAACGTGGCAGTGCAGTAAATCTTCTGGCTTTACAATATAGACCTTTTCAAATCTGAATCGGAAATTTCCAGATAAATAATTTAAATAATGTCACATGGCCAAGATTCACATGTCCATAATGGACCAATCGTATACTGGAGAAATCTTATTGACCAATAAAATACTGGAGGAATCTTGGCCGTCTGCACAATTCACGCACGGTATTAGACCAAGCGTATGAAAAAAAGTTTTCAGGTGCACGTATTATACGTACGTTATACATGAAGGAAATACGCACGCGTATTGCTGCTTACATTTTTTTTCCTCATATCTGCACCTAATTGGTTGGGAAACAAAGGAAAATTTTCCCCAGCATTTGATTGGTCGTAGTACTGAAGAAATCACATTCGGGTAAACTCGGTTTGAAAAAGTCTATAGCATACCGGGTCTTCAAACAGTACCCCATAATTGGTTAAAGTTGACATCCAGCAACAAGCCTCCATATATAAAATAAGTATACATACTGATTTCAAAAACACCCAACTTTCCCCAAAAAATCATTTTAAAACTGAAAATCGATGATATTTTTCTTGCCTCATGATTCATTTCCGTAAGAACTGTGATGTAGGCGATATTTGATGGCATGGGTCAAGGTAGTATATAAAGTGCACTACTGCACATCTGTACTGTGTAATAAATTTTACATGAGATGTGTCATAACTTATCAAATGTCTATGCCGAAAAGAGCTTAAATTTCCTTAACAGACAATTATAGCACCGAGGAATTAGACGGAAGTGATGCAGAAGACATTGTAGATCACATCTATGTTGACGATTCGGAAATAATTCCGTATCAGTTTGAGCCTTTAGGTCCTGAAACGGCATCGGTTACACAAGAGACCGACATCTAGGCCTATATACAGTATGACCTAACGCAAGCCCCAAGCAGTAACAAGTTCCCCAATGTATCTCCAAAGAAAATTAAAATGTAAAGCACTTTGCAACCAATCTTGAAAACAAGACAAAACAAACATTCTTATGATCAATCCAAACAAGAAATATCACGCTCAAACTAACTAAAAAGGCTTTCAATCGCTGTAACAAATTTGCTAACTGTAACTTAGAACAGCATAATTACAGTGTACATGTACATTCAATACAGTACAGCTAGCTAACTAAACACAGTGATTGAAGACAGAAATAAACAACAAACTATCATGATGCGGATAACTTTTCGCACATAGGTAGCGCCCGGAATTGGAACGGAACTGTATTCCCCCCACCCACGTCATCAACATTTTAATACTGTGGTTTAGAAACGGCACTCCAGTCATTTTTGGAGGTGAAACAAACAATTTCTTGACAATAACAAGAGACAAAAAGATTTTTGAACTGTAATGTAAATTAGATAAGATGTTCAAAATTTAAAAAAACTTATCGAATGATATAACATTTGCTGGATGTCCATAGTTCTTTAATAAACTGGTCGTGAATTACTTATTTATGCCTTGTCACATTTGCTAGTGTATAGGTCATCGATCACTCCTTTCCATCTCACACGGTTTTGGGCTACATTCTCAATTGCACTCCATGAATGTCCAGGTGCTTGCACCTCTTTCTCCATATCTCCAAGTGTTCTTTGGTCGGCCTCTCTTCCTTTTTCCTTGAGGATTCCATGATAAGGCTTGCCTAGTGATGTTGGACCTAGGCTTCCTTAGCGTGTGACCAATCCATCCCCATTTCCTTCTGCATATAACATGTTCAACTGGTTGCTGATTGGTCCTTTCCCACAGTTCTTCGTTCCTTGTTTCAGGCCACCAAATTCTTCTGAGATATTTGTTTATGAACACCTGGATTTCTTTTGTGGTTGATTTAGTTCTACGCTATGTTTCTGACCCATAGAGTAGCACTGCTTTTACGTTTGAGATGAAAATCTTGAGCTTTGTTGTTCGTGTAATGGCTCTTGAGTTCCAAACTTTACCGAGAATAGTAAATGCCACTCTTGCCTTTCCACTTTGATGTTTTCATCTGTTCCACCTGATATGTTCACTGTAAAGGTCTCAGCATTAGACATCTACGCCTCCTAATTTAAGTTGGATCTGATTGTTGTTGTTACTGTTGATTCGCATTACCTTTGTCTTTCCTGTGTTTACATACATGTACATGCTGATTTTTCCTGCTGTTTCCTATAGCAGTGTAGTCTTTTCTTGTATCTGGTGATGAGTTTGTGATAATAGGACAAGGTCATCCGCAAAAGCTGTTCCCAAAGTGTCCATTGAAGACCATTTCTCACCCCCTCTGTTGAGTTTTTCATGATCTAATCAATTGCCAGGTTGAATAAAAATGGTAATAGTAATCCCTCTTGTCTAACACAGGTCTTAATTTCAAATTCCTCAGTAAGGCTTTCTTCATAAAAACTTGACAGGTGGTTCCGTTGTATGAATTACTGATAAGTCTCACAAACTTATCCGGGATCCCATAGTGTCTCATGATCTTCCACAGTGCTTGCCTGTCCACACTGTCAAATGCTTTTTGAAATTCAATGAAATTTATATGTACTGGTTGGTGTATTCCATTCTAGAGATTGCTACATGAAGATCCTGAAGGGTGACAGTCTGGTCGATGCAGGATTTCTCTCTTCTAAACCCAGCTTGGTGTTCCTGCAACATCTTGTCCACTGCTGTTTCCAGTCTTTTCAGGAGTATTCTTTTGTTTACCACTTTATCCACTACTAATATCATGGTGATTCCTCTGTTATTTTTGCACTCACCTCGGTCACCTTTTTTTGGTATCGTTACCAGGTATGCTTTCTTCCATTCTCTGGGTACATCGTCTTCCCTCCATATCATATCCGACAAATCGTTACTAGGTGTCCTTTCTTCCAATCTCTGAGTACATGCATCTTCCTTCCATATCATATCTAACAAATCGTTACTAGGTGTCCTTTCTTCCATTCTCTGGGTACATCATCTTCCCTTCATATCATATCCAACAACTTGTTACTAGGTGTCCTTTCTTCCATTCTCTGGGTACATCATCTTCCCTCCATATCATATCCAACAACTTGTTACTAGGTGTCCTTTCTTCCATTCTCTGGGTACATCGTCTTCCTTCCATATCATATCCAACAACTCTATTATCATATTTGTTGATGTTTTGATGCCTCCCTTTAAAGCTTCTGCTGGTATTTCATCAGGTCCAGATGATTTTCCCTTTTCAGCATTTTTATGGTTTTTTGACTTCTTCCTCTATTGGTTTATTGCAATTAATATGAAAGGTTACTTCTGCAGGAGGTATGTCAATCATAGTAGCTGGGCGTGGCCTATTCAGTAGACCTTCATAATACTCTGCCCACCTTTTTAATTCATTCTCTTTAGCACATTCCTGCCTTTGTCTTTCACCAGCCTTTTTTGGTTACTTATGTCTTCCAGCTAATTTCTTGGTGATGTCATACAATTCCTTCATCTTTCTTTTTCAGCAGCCTGTTGAGCTCGGTTGGCTAAATCTTCTTTTTATCATTCTTAACGCTCCCTCTCACATCATTATACGCCAGCGCATAATTTATCTGTGCATTCACTCTCCTGCTCTCGTCGACTACTATTGACTTATTCCTTCCTTATCTTAATCACTTCTATTTTCTTCAGGGTTTCTGCTGACATCCAAGGTTCATGCTGGACTTTCTTTCTTCCCAATACTGATTCACATGTGCTTTTCCATACCTCTTTCATGCCTTCCCACTAACTTTCCATGTCACTTGGTCTGTACTTATCCTCTAGGTCTTGCAATGCATGGTATCCGTTTGATAAGTCAAGTTGATATGCTGTTGATATCTCTTTGTTGTTCACATTAGTTGTTCTGCTCCTTAAAGTTTCAAACAGTCAGACCTGACCTGGTAAATAACCAGGTCGGGTCAGATTTGTCCTCTTTATTTTCTTTATTCTGAAAACCTTAGTTGTTGTGGAAGTTGGTGCTGAGTATCATATTAGCAATGGATGAAGTCCTTATTGTGTGGTTGTTTTAATTAAGATCAAGTGGTCTCACTATTCGCTACAGTAAGTTTGTGGTTATGATTTGCTGGAACAAATTTTTAAGGAGAAGGACAAGTCATGAGTAGTTCCACATTGTATTTGGATCTATTGCTGGTATTTCTCCCTTATGTAGTTTGAGCTTTAGTTGAAGTTTATCAATAACTAAATGATGATCAGCATGTGCTCCTCTCTTTGCTCCAACATCTCATAATGTCCTCCTGAAAGTTCTGTTTACACCATGTGGTCAATCTGGTTTTGTGATCTAATGACACCCATGTCACTTTATGAACGTCTTTATGAGGAAACTGAGATCCACCGATGACTATATCATATCTGTACAACAGCCAGCAAAGGGAGAATCAAATCAGTTATATTGGCCCCTCGCTGAGAAGATAATCAATATGGGTTGATTGAGTATAAGAATCAAAATAATGGGCCCTTGAATCGGCTACAAAGATATATTGAATGTTGTCAGACATTAAGATAGAATTTTATTCACAAAAGCACTCCAAGAATAATAATGTTCCAAAACGAAGGAATCAACAAATGATGAAAATTGATGTAGCCTAAGCTGCAGTGTTACTGTACAACGCTGTAATAAATATAGTAGGCTGTCATAAATTTAAAAATTGTGGGCCTATGCGAAATTCAAAAGGTTTTACAAGTAACAACGCATATTCCTGCAGAACAATGCATATTGCTGTATGCTACAGCAAACTGCTACAAGTTCTCCATTCTCATTCATAATGCCCAATCCATGCTTTCTCATCACTCTTTTACTCTAGGTCGTGGATGTCTTGGTGTAAATATTCCAATGGAGTTCTGTCGGGATGTTATGTTCGGCAAAAATCTAAATGTAATCTGTCAATGGCTCCTCATTAATTCCTAAAAGAATCAAGTAAATCTATTGGGTGTGTAATGCATAAAAGGTGTGTGTTGAATGCCATTATTTTTAAACAAATCACATGACTATGCTTCTCCTTTCAGCCACATCTACTAAAGTTAGTTTTTAAAGGATTAGTTTAGGGGTCCAGTATGTTCATCTTATATGAAAGAGGACTTCAAAAGAAACAAAATGGTGAAGAAAGCATTCAAACATCTTATTTCGTTAGGAATATATTCAAGTTTAAAGTTTGGTATCATTTCTGTAAAAACGACTAAAATCAGACTATTTGTGATGTCACATCCTCAGATTCCTCAAAGTCTTTATGTATTAAAAAGAAATTTAATTTAATTTTTTCACTAATTAAATTATTTTTCTTAAAACTTTCTTAAGGTTGTATATTATAAATACCCTTCCTAAATTCAGTTTTACTACTTTTTTGACATATTCCTTGGTTTATAAACTACAAAATTGCAGGACAAAATATGATAGAATACATAAAGACTAAGAGGAATCTGAGGCTATGACATCATGACTAGTCTGATTTCAGTCGTTTCTATACAAATGATACCAAACTTTAAACTTAAATATCTCCTTACCGGAATAAGATTTTTGAATGCTTTTTCACTATTTTGCTTCTTTCAAAGTCCTTTTTCATGTAAGACAGAATTGTATGACCACTGAACTAATCCTTTAAATATAACTTTTGGTATAAAACAACTCTTAATTTTTCTGCAAACACAAGATTTTCTTTGCTGTGAATTTTTTATGTTTGTTTCTTGTTTATATACTCCTAAGAAAAATAAAACATTTGTATAAGTTTAGTGTAGTTTCCACATTTTGAGGTACATGTATCACCTTTGCCTTGTTTTGAGTGTAGAAAGACAGGAGCACCAATCTAACACCCTGCTCCTTTCAAGAAATGTTCAGAGACCAAGCAGGGGTTGAAACTGCTACCATTGGCACCGACAGCCTTATTTCCCCTCAAAAATGGCCACTTTTCCTAAAGGTCGGATGAGGGACAAGGTGTGATGCAGAAGAAAAACCTATGTGTTTGACGTCAGCCTATCATTCTGCATATATGTGGAATTATTGCTGGTTAAATCACTGTTGCACTTGACCCTGGGACCTCCAGCATCTCAGTCGTATGCTCAGCCAAATGAGCTACAGTACCAACCTCCCTAAATATTACCAATTAACCAATCTAAGAAATCATGAATAAAATTCCTCTGTTCATGGCATACTTACTCAAGTCATACTCTCCTACCAGGCAGTATTCAGCACAACCGGAGCAAGGTGTATCAAGAGGAAGAATACCTGCCACATTATCCTCCACTTTAAAAGTGAAACACCAGCTCCCACTGCAAAGTAATAAACAGGGGCAAAAATCCATTCAAAATACAAGGCTGAATTATTTCTAAACTCACTTCAGAAAGAGACACTGTGCTCATTTTCAAATCAAAAGCTGAAATACATGAGAGTAATTAAGTAAACTTTTGACATCTCCGAAACTTTCTTTTTCATAAAAACATAGATGTATTTTATTATTTACATACTTACATACCACATACATGTACATGTATATCTATGATAAACAAAATCTATGCTGTTGAATACATGTACTGTATATCTATGATAAACAAAATCTATGCTGCTGAATACATGCACTGTATATCTATGATAAATAAAATCTATGCTGCTGAATACATGTACTGTATATCTATGATAAACAAAATCTATGCTGCTGAATACATGTACTGTATATCTATGATAAACAAAATCTATGCTGTTGAATACATGTACATGTATATCTATGATAAACAAAATCTATGCTGCTGAATACATGTACTGTATATCTATGATAAACAAAATCTATGCTGCTGAATACATGTACATGTATATCTATGATAAACAAAATCTATGCTGCTGAATACATGTACATGTATATCTATGATAAACAAAATCTATGCTGCTGAATACATGTACTGTATATCTATGATAAATAAAATCTATGCTACTGAATACATGTACATGTATATCTATGATAAACAAAATCTATACTGCTGAATACATGTACTGTATATCTATGATAAACAAAATCTATGCTGCTGAATACATGTACTGTATATCTATGATAAACAAAACTATGCTGCTGAATACATGTACTGTATATCTATGATAAACAAAATCTATGCTGCTGAATACATGTACATGTATATCTATTATAAATAAAATCTATGCTGCTGAATACCTGTTTTGTATATCTATGATAAACAAAATCTATGCTGCTGAATACATGTACATGTATATCTATGATAAACACAATCTATGCTGCTGAATACATGTACATGTATATCTATGATAAATAAAATCTATGCTGCTGAATACATATTTTGTATATCTATGATAAACAAAATATATGCTGCTGAATACATGTACTGTATATCTATGATAAACAAAATCTATGCTGCTGAATACATGTACTGTATATCTATGATAAACAAAATCTATGCTGCTGAATACATGTACTGTATATCTATGATAAACAAAATCTATGCTGCTGAATACATGTACATGTATATCTATGATAAACAAAATCTATGCTGCTGAATACATGTACTGTATATCTATGATAAACAAAATCTATGCTGCTGAATACATGTACATATATATCTATGATAAACAAAATCTATGCTGTTGAATACATGTACATGTATATTTATAAACAAAATCTATGCTGCTGAATACATGTACTGTATATCTATGATAAATAAAATCTATGCTGCTGAATACATGTACATGTATATCTATGACAAACAAAATCTATACTGCTGAATACATGTACTGTATATCTATGATAAACAAAATCTATGCTGCTGAATACATGTACTGTATATCTATGATAAACAAAATCTATGCTGCTGAATACATGTACTGTATATCTATGATAAACAAAATCTATGCTGCTGAATACATGTACATGTATATCTATGATAAACAAAATCTGTGCTGCTGAATACATGTTTTGTATATCTATGATAAACAAAATATATGCTGCTGAATACATGTACTGTATATCTATGATAAACAAAATCTATGCTGCTGAATACATGTACATGTATATCTATGATAAATAAAATCTATGCTGCTGAATACATGTACTGTATATCTATGATAAACAAAATATATGCTGCTGAATACATGTACTGTATATCTATGATAAACAAAATCTATGCTGCTGAATACATGTACTGTATATCTATGATAAACAAAATATATGTTGCTGATGTACTGTATATCTATGATAAACAAAATCTATGCTGCTGAATACATGTACATGTATATCTATGATAAACAAAATCTATGCTGCTGAATACATGTACTGTATATCTATGATAAACAAAATCTATGCTGCTGAGTACGTGTACTGTATATCTATGATAAACAAAATCTATGCTGCTGAATACATGTACTGTATATCTATGATAAACAAAATCTATGCTGCTGAATACATGTACTGTATATCTATGATAAACAAAATCTATGCTGCTGAATACATGTACATGTATATCTATGATAAACAAAATCTATGCTGCTGAATACATGTACATGTATATTTATGATAAACACAATCTATGCTGCTGAATACATGTACTGTATATCTATGATAAACAAAATCTATGCTGCTGAATACATGTACTGTCTATCTATGATAAACAAAATCTATGCTGCTGAATACATGTACTGTATATCTATGATAACAAAATCTATGCTGCTGAATACATGTACATGTATATCTATGATAAATAAAATCTATGCTGCTGAATACATGTACATGTATATCTATGATAAACAAAATCTATGCTGCTGAATACATGTACTGTATATCTATGATAAACAAAATCTATGCTGCTGAATACATGTACATGTATATCTATGATAAATAAAATCTATGCTGCTGAATACATGTACTGTATATCTATAATAACTAAAATCTATGCTGCTGAATACATGTACATGTATATCTATGATAAATAAAATGTATGCTGCTGATGTACTTTATATCTATGATAAACAAAATCTATGCTGCTGAATACATGTACTGTATATCTATGATAAACAAAATCTATGCTGCTGAATACATGTACTGTATATCTATGATAAACAAAATCTATGCTGCTGAATACATGTACTGTATATCTATGATAAACAAAATCTATGCTGCTGAATACATGTACTGTATATCTATGATAAACAAAATCTATGCTGCTGAATACATGTACTGTATATCTATGATAAACAAAATCTATGCTGCTGATGTACTGTATATCTATGATAAACAAAATATATGCTGCTGAATACATGTACTGTATATCTATGATAAACAAAATCTATGCTGCTGAAGACTTACTACACCAGTCATTTCTACCAGATAACACAGAGCTTTAAACTTAGATATCTCTTAACGGAATAAAATTTTGAATCCTTTCTTCACCATTTTGTTTCTTTTGAAATCCTCTTTCATGTAAGATAGACTTGCTTGACCCCTGAACTAATCCTTTAAATTTTATATTTCTATAAATACCCAATCACCTCTTGCATTCTAAACACTTCAGGATTAAACACCTTCCGAATGATTTCTTCCAACAATTTATAGTTGTTTTCAGGTTTATTCAGCCTAAACATTTGTACTGCAAAAAAGTAAACAATGCTAAATTTTACATGTATCTTTGGCCTACATGGATTTGCCTTATTACATGGCTTTGGCTTATTACATGTCTTTGGCTTATTACATGGCTTTGGTTTATTACATGGCTTTGGCTTATTACATGTCTTTGGTTTATTACATGGCTTTGGTTTATTACATGGCTTTGGCTTATTACATGTCTTTGGCTTATTACATGGCTTTGGTTTATTACATGGCTTTGGTTTATTACATGGCTTTGGTTTATTATATGGCTTTGGCTTATTACATGGCTTTGGTTTATTACATGGCTTTGGTTTATTACATGGCTTTGGTTTATTACATGGCTTTGGTTTATTACATGGCTTTGGCTTATTACATG
This sequence comes from Chiridota heheva, assembly GCA_020152595.1. Lineage (NCBI taxonomy): Eukaryota > Metazoa > Echinodermata > Holothuroidea > Apodida > Chiridotidae > Chiridota > Chiridota heheva. The sequence goes on along the minus strand of JAIGNY010002710.1, from coordinate 69,443 downwards.
GCTTTGGATTATTATATGGCTTTGGTTTATTACATGGCTTTGGCTTATTACATGGCTTTGGCTTATTACATGGCTTTGGCTTATTACATGGCTTTGGTTTATTACATGGCTTTGGTTTATTACATGGCTTTGGTTTATAACATGGCTTTAGCTTATTACATGGTTTCAACTGATCAGAGCCCACGAGTATATTGACAACCACACACTTGTAAACCATACCAGAAGTCATTTGTTTCTTTGATGAGGGCTTAACGGCACCACGACAATGAGGGTCAAATTGTGCCTGAGAAGTTAGATCATTCTAGAGGTAGGAAGGAAAGAAAACAGGGGGAGATTGAGAGAAACACGAGAACTAAAAGTCAGAAAGCTGGGATCAAGAAAGGAGGTGCATGGGTGAAAAAAACAAAGTAAAGAGAGGGGTGTGGGAGAGGAGGACTAAATCATTCTATCCAGAGGTTTTTTCTTGAAGAACTTGCCTATTGAGTTGTGGAGAGCAAGGGAAGCTCTGGGAAGGTTGTACAGGGGCAAGCAAGGAGAACGTGATGGACAGTGAGAGTGCAATGGCAATTGTTGCAGAGGGGCTGGGGGGAGAAGAGAGCGTCGTTTCAAGAAAATTACTTGGCCTTCACCAATAAATCTGATCATATTACAGTAGTTACATCCCTTCCGTGGCGGTAATTAATTGGCTTGTCGGTACATGGTCGGGGATTCTGTAAACAATTTTGACCAATCAGAAGCTTTGGATTGTATTGTATTTCTGATCTTCACAATAACACGAAATCTGGTCTTTAAACAGGTTTGACTTACCTCCCTTTACTATCCCTGAAAACTCTCGTCCGACTGGAAAATTTTGTTGGGAAATTGGTAGTTCTTTTAGAACATCTAACTCGGATTCTGGTAGAACACATGCTTTGACTTTAACCAATACAAACCCTGGCTCTACGTCAGGAACAGGCACCTGCAAGAAATGTATAAAATCATTATAAAATGACAGAATATACAGTAGACTGACACATCTACCTACTGTGGTGTAGCGGTTATCATACCTGTTTACAGACCACGAGGCCCTGGTTCAAGCCTGGGTTGAGTAGACACGCCAGTGTACCACAACTGGTTATCAAAGGCTGTGGACATTGACTTGGTTGTCGATGTTATGTCTGTCCGTACGCCATACCTGTGTTCTCGTCCGAGTCGTATTAAGCGTTTTGTGTTAGCATTGTTACTATCATAACTGAATAAGCAGGCGACAACCCTGTCATTGTAATTGTGTGTTCATTTGTCGTCGTAGACTGACAAGCCTGAATCAATGCAAACCAAACAATCCTCAATTGGAATCTTCCTTGATCTAAGTATTAAAGGCTTTCAATACAATTGATCACAACATTCTCCTAACAAAGCTCTCCTATCATGGCATCAGAGGTATAGCACATTCTTGGTTTAGTAATTATATTTCAAATAGACTTCAGTTCACCACATTTAACAATGAAAGCTCTGACCCCTTACAGATTAATTGTGAAGTACCACAAGGTTCCAGTTTGGGACCACTTCTGTTCATTTTATATGTCAACGACATATACACGTATGCCATGATTCATCGGTACTTTTATTCGCCGATGATACTAATATTTTCTTCTTGGGAAAAGATGCCAGACTTCTTCAGGATAAAATAAATGATGAATTAAATCATTTCAATGAGTGGTTTAGAGCCAATAAACTAACTTTAAATGTTAAAAAAACAAATTTTGTAGTGTTTGGATCATGTAGCAAGATGTGGGATTTAGAGATTTTTATGAATAACAACAAGATTAAGAAAGCCGACAATGCTAAGTTCCTAGGAATCACAATGGATTCAAATCTTACTTGGCAAAACCATATTTATTCACTCTCTAAAACTATTGCCAAAGCTGTTGGTATTATTTCAAAAGTTAAGCACTATTTACCGTGTAATGTTCTTAGAACTATTTACAAAACTTTGATTCTTCCGCACCTTTCATATTGTTTCACCATTTGGTCAGGGGGCTATTCTTCCGACCTGACTAAACTAACAGTCTTACAAAAGTGGGCTATTCGACATATTGTAAACGAACATCATTGTGCGAGCACCAGCAATTAATTTTCTTCACTAAACCTTTTTAAGTTATCTGATTTAATCCACCTGAATCTTGCTACTTTTGCTCTTAAAGTAACACAAGGGCTCGTACCATCTTCATTCAATAGCTTCTTTGAACATAATTACCAGGTGCACAACTATAGAACTAGACAAAATACAAGCATTCATTGTTATCCCTGCAAAACTAATGTCACCCTGTTAAATGTTCGTAACCATTCAATAATCGTATGGGATTCCCTGTCGGAAGATCTTAAATGTACAACATCTGTCACACTCTTTAAGAAAAAGCTAACTAAGATCCTTTTATACAAATATTAATGCATGGATGGGAATGGGATGGGATAGTTAGGGTGGGGTGGGATGGTTAGGATGGGGTCAGGGTTTAATTTTTTTTCTTCTGTATTTTCTTTTCTCTCTACTGTTGTATAGAGACATGCATGTATATAGTTATAGTAAATTTAGTATTATCTAAATATTAAGAGGGAGTGCTCTACTCATTAAGCCGCTAAGGTTTTTTAGACGCTTCCTTTCACAACTTTCGTAATGTATTGTGTTTTCCTATTGTTATAATGGAATTATGAATATTGTGATGACACAAATAGGTAAATAAAATGAAATGAAATGAAATGCGCCACACGAGAATGTAGAATTTTTGTTCATTAAAAAAAGTAACAAATTTGAGTTTCAGTAAATTCTGACTAGTAAAAAACCTAGTATATACAGCAGTTAATTGCTATACAGGTTAATGAAGTACTATGCATTTGTTAAATCATCATTTTTCATTTTTCTTTATTTTGGACTAAAATTTCATTTTGAACACAAAAAATGTAACAAAAATATATATTTTACTAACTCTGGGTGTCTTTGACATTTTTTTTTTTTTGCAGTGGTGGTGTTAGTTTGGGCTTTTTATGGGGTGACTAACCCTTCTTAGCCCGTCATCTTGTTATGTAATGTTAGGTTATAGCATAGCAAGGTTTAACTTCCCGAAAGCATCCAGTGCTGGACATTATACCAAGACTGCCACGGCCTTTGATAACCAGTTGTGAACTCACTGGTTGCAGACCCATAGGGATACAAACCCCCAACGTGCGGGTGAGGAGGACAAAGCACTAACCACTACACCACAGAGGTCTGTTATGTTAACCAAATTTATTAAATAATCAAACAATCTTAACATTTTTAGATATTCTAATAACAGAATAAAATTGTATTACAAGAAATCTATTTTGCCAACGTTGTACTGCTATACTAGGATTGCATCACTCTGACTCACTTTATGGTGTTATACCACTCTGACTCACTTTATGAAGGGTGGGTTTGGTCAGAATGGTGGACTGGATGTTGTGGAGTTTGTTATCAATTTAGGAGTCCCATGAGGTTTGTCAGTGGTCACGAACAAGGGAAGTAATAAGCGGTTTGATGTCAGAAAGGGTTTTGGGAAAGGGGGTAGGAGGAAGGTTGAGGCTCTGTCATTGCCAGGGATGCCAATATGGCTGGCTATCAAGAAGAAAATAATACTTTTCCTGCAGAGGGGGAAGAAATTGGAGTTTATGGAGGAGGTGGGACATGGGCTTATCCCTAAAAAATAATACTTAAATGGTTGAAATGAACTAAACTCAAGGACAGACTTGGAGTCTGAGAAGATGGAAAAGTGGTTGAGCGGGGAGTACTCAATATAGTTGAGAGCAAGCAGAATGGCTTTTGGCCTCGGCCGAGAAGATGGACAAGTGGTTGGGAAGCCTGACACTGAGGGTGATGTCTTGGATTACGGCAGCAGCAGCTGTCTTGTTGCCTTCATTGAAGCCATCAATATAGATGGAGGGGTAGTTCGAGTCTACTTTGTCTTTGATTTGGTTTTGGAAGTTGATGAAGAGGTTGGAGTGGATTTGGGTTTTGTGATGCGTGGAGAGGCCTAGGTGGATGGAAGGGAGGGAGTGGCCCAGGGAGGAAAAGTGGGCCAGGAGAAGGTGCTAAGAGTGGCGGGGTTGATGCTGAGATGGTGAAGGTCATGTTTGATGCAAAAGCTGAAGGGAGGGGATATAGTTTTGTTCTATCAAAGAGGGTTGAGAAATTGGGATACCTAATGAGGTTGCAGACAGGGTTTTAGGTGTTGGTGAGAGCTCTAAAAGAGTAGGAAAGGCTAAGCTTTCTATACCTTAGCAGGAAGGGGGGTTCGTTGGCTTCAATGTAAAGGCTTGTGATGGGGAGTCCTGTAGGCACCCAGGCAAAGCCTGAGTGAGGGCTTCAATTTGGATGGTGTTGGTATGGTTGAGGTAAGAGTTGTGAGCAACACAGTAGATAATTTTGCGGTAGTCGAGCTTGGCACAATTGATGAGCTTGAAGATTTTGAGGAAAACGATTTTGAGGTCCGTACCCCAAGTGGTGTTGGAGAGGGGGCAGAGAATGTTGAGGAAGCTGTTGCATTTCTGTTTCAGGTTGGTGATATGTTGCTTGTAGGAGAGCTTGGGGTCTAGGATTAAACCCAGGAACTTAGTGTGGTCAACTTTACGGATGCAATTACCGTTGAGCACGAGATTCGGGTTGGGGTGGAGGTTGTTGAAATGACAGAAGTGCACGCAGAGTGTCTTGTCTTTGGAGAATTTAAAACCATTATTCTTGCATCAGTCTTGCAGCCGGTTAAGGCTAAGTTGGAGCCTATTTTCAACAACAAAAAAGCTGGGGAGGAGTAGAAGATGGTGAAGTCGTCCACGTAGAGGGCACATTTGATGTTGGCGCCAAGGTTGTCCATGATGTTGTTAATGCTCAAGTTGAAGAGAGTAGGGGAGAGGATGCTGCCCTGGGGGATGCCCTATTCTTGGGGGTAGAGGTTGGAGAGGGTGTGGCCATTACAAACTTGTAACTGCATGGGTGAGAGGAAGTTTTGAATAAAGATGGGAGGTGGCCCTTTGAGACTGATGGTGTGAAGCTTGTGGGTGATGCCGTATTTAGTGTGTCGAAAGCTTTCTCTCGGTCAAAAAAATAAATGAAAATGAAGTCTTCATTTTTTGCAAAAGATTCCCAGATGGCGGTGTCGAGGGTGATTAACTGGTCCAAGGTATTGCAATGTTTCCGGAAGCCGCTTTGGTGAAGGGAGAAGATTCTGTTGGTCTCAAGGAACTAATTAAGTCTCTCTGGTTGATGATTCTTTCCATAATTTTACAGAGACAGCAGGTGAGAGTGATGGGGCAGTAACTGGAGGGGTCGGTGCTGTCCTTCCCCAGTTTGGGGAAGGGGTGATGATAGTTGTCCTCCAGATAGGGGAAAAGGAGTGTGATGACCAAATGTGTTTCAGGAACTGAGAGGGGATGGTATCTGGGCCCTTGGAGGTGCAGCCAGCATCGTGGATAGCTTGCTTTAATTCAGATAGGGTGAGAGAGGTGTCGTAGCTCTCGGTATTGTCAGAGGGAAAGATAATACTCCGGATTTTGTCACAAGCTTTTTTGGCTTGAAAGCGTTGAAGCAGTTGGCTGAGGAAGAGATGTTGCTGAAAGAGGCAGATGAGGCGGTTAGTGATATCCTTTTTCCCAGAGAGATGGGAGACTTGCCCATCCTGCTTACCATACTCCAAATCTTCTTGGTGGTGAGAGAAGAGATGAAGTTGTTCCAAGTTTTAATTTTACTATCCTTGATAGTGCGCCTGGCTTTGGCACAGCTGATACGAAAGAGGTTGAGGTTGTGGGTGGTCGGGTTTGTTTTGAAGTTCCTGAGGGCTTTTTTCCTGTTCTTGATGACAGTTTTGCAGTCATCATGGAACTAGGGTCTGTTGGGGAAGAGTTCAAAAGCTACATCCTTGGGTACAAAATCAGGGGAAATTCGAGATACTTTTTGTGGCCTTGAAAATGACATTTCAGTCATTTTTATCACCAAAATCAAGCAAAATCAAACTATTTACATTTGATCATGAACAAATCTAAAATTAGGATGAAAATACCAATCCAAAAATATATTAACTGTTTTCTTAGTCATTTATTAATTAGTTATGTCAATGAATTTAATAGAGATTAGAGGCTTCAAACAAATGGAATTTAACATGGCTTTCAGAATAGCTTCAAATTTCTCCCAATTTTGCACCCAAACGAATTTATCTTGCCAGTTTTACATGTTTCATGACCAGGGATGCGGGAGTTTTTAATAAGAGGTAAAATTCAAGTTCAACAAAATTTGAGGTTTTTCCTATGCAGTAACTTCAAGTGGCCAATAAATTATAAGTGCTTTATTTCATGACAGAGTGGACTAGAGAAGAACTTCTTCTTTCCCTGCAGGCGTAGTCATAGTGATTAAGTAGGAACTTGTCCTTTGTTTTAAGGCATAGTCGTAGTGCACAAAAACGATGCAACATGAAGTGACTGTGCCTGTGGAGGCATAGTGGATAGCCTAATGCGTAGGATTCTGCAGTTAGGCCTCCAAATATCAACCGTATTGAGGTATGTGTATATTAACTAGCAATCATTTTAACATGGCTGGCATCAGTAAGATGGTATTAGGCCTACAGGGTGTACTAATATTACTAGTATTACTAGCTAGGTATAAACGTAACATATAATTTATCGTGGAAAGGGTACTGGTAAAATTTATATGGTTTAGAGATGAAGAAAGTAATCCACCAAATGGACCACTCAAAATTATATAAAATAAAAATATACCCACATCGTCGTTACAAATACATTCGTACTTCTCAGAATCTGTATTCTTTATTAATGAAATCGCCCGCATTTTGAATCTGTTTTCAAAACCTTCTTGTTGTAACTTGTAGAACATCAACCTCGGCAGTACACAACTATTAACTCAACCAATAACTCAAAAAGTTTGCTAGCTTTGCCAAAGTTTTGTATCTTAAGTTTAACTAACATTACTGACATGTCATGTGACTTTATGTAAATAACCTTCCTTTTTCTTTTTCATTATATTACCATCTGTATTTTGTGATTGTATAATATATTCTCTCATACCGGATGGGGTCGATAGAGATAGAAATAAACTTGTAAACTTGTAAACCATAATTAGTATAACCCCCAATAACCAGATGGCCTGTTCTTCAAAGGTCTGCGATCTTTAAAACTGTTTACCTTTTAGGAAGCCGTTCAGGCTCAGGCAGGCCTGGATGGAATGGGTGGGGGTGAGGGTGGAGGGGTAAGAGGGTGGGTGGGGGTGGAGGGGGGTAAACGACCCAGTCGACTCCCTGACTACACCCATAACGTATGCCTGAATGTCAAACAAGCTATTCCAAAACAACAACAAACGAGTTAAGGCAGCGCTAAGTCGAAAAGTGAGGGCAGATGTTTAAGGATCCTGACCTTCAAATTTATTAATCAAATACTTGTCTTGTACGCAAATCATATCACCGTTGCCAATCGATTGATCTGTTAAGTGACATGATTTAATCCAGTATATAATATACAATAAGTCGCGCAGAGCTGAATGGGATACTTAGGCGAACAACAAAGTAAAATTATGAGTATATCCATAATACGTAACACTGGCGTAGCCATGATTTGTGTTGTTGTTGGGGGGGGGGGGGGGCAGCCGTGAGAGGTATTTTTGATGGGGGTAACCAAAAGTATTTCCCCACGGTGTGGGGTCTAGGGGTCCGCCTAAGGGACCCTGGTGGGGTCCAGGTGGCGAAGCCTTCTAAAGCTCTGAGAAAATACGCATTTTAAAGATATGAAATGCGTTAAAATAAATCAAATCGCGTGGTGTGTTTCAAGGGGCGAAGTTCCAGAAACCTACGGGACACAAAGGAATAAGGCCTTTGAGGGGGAGGTGGTGGGATGGGGGATTGTATGTGTGATTTGTGTCACACATTCTGAAGGTGTGCATTATATATAGAGAGAGTTGATAGAGTTATATATAGAGTTTGTCAAAGCTCTTGGGTTTTATATGCTGAACTGAAACATATTTAACTTTTCAGTAAAACTTGCTTACCTGGGCGAAACATATATTTTTGATGTGTAATTTTGTTGGTGCGGAGTTGAAAGGGGAATGGCCCTGCACCCCCTTCCTTCCCCTTCCCCTCTGGTTGCGCCAATGACACGCAAAGTACTCAAACACGGACAAATTCGGCCAAACAGTATATTTTAAAGGCCAAATTTCTTAATTTGTCCGGTAAAAAGCCAAACTGGCAAGCCGCTGCATTCAAGCCTATTAGTGTAAGTTTTCTTAATGACAGAATGCAAGGTAAATTTAGTCGCAATAAATATTGCTCAACGCATACATTATTTTGTATATGTATATGATACTTGTTCAACAATGAAACAAATACATTATCAATAATATTGTCTTTTTCTTTTGGAATTTCAATGTTTTTTATTGTTAACTGTGATCACCCGCCCAAACACACACAGACAAAGAAAACATTCTGATGCATCATCAATATTTGCATAGCGCTAAAACAAATCTAAAAATACTAAAATATATTATCATTATAGGTCTATTCACATTTAAAATACTTTGAAGCATGGGCTGATGGGTGGAGGTGTAGGATCGAGGACGTAATGACGTATATGCTCTACGTACGGAATGGTTCAATCCTGAACCTTGACCTGCATAACGTATTTTACTTACGTCAAAATGACTGAAAACGCAAACCTATTATGTCAGTATGTGCAACATTTAAGTCTGTCCGTCAAGAGCCTAAAATGTGCCTAGAAATTGACTTTCGTTGTAATTATTACCAATGTTTGATGATTGGATATGATGGAGGAGCACCTTATCATTTTTGACTTCAGAGGGGACGTAAAGCCGTCAATTCCAATGGTAGGAGTTTCACCTCCTGCCTGCTTCTCTGAATATTTCTTGAAAAGAGCAGGGTGTTAACCCGGTATTCATCCACTTTCAATCCTGGCAAATTCATCAGGTATACACTGAAAACAAGTCAGTGTGACTTACGTGTGGTTTCCCAGGCATATGCCTGAAGGTTAAATACATTACAATTCTTGTTGGCGAGTTGAAAATAACAATGATAATAATAATAATAATAATTGTTACTTAAATACGCCATTCACCACAGTATCATGGCGCTTACAAAGTAAAATAAAACAAAATGGAAAATATCAAAATAAGTGGGTCTTCAAGAGTTTTTTAAATACTGCGGTGGATGGAGAAGTTCTCATGTGGGTGGGTAAAGTGTTCCAGGATCTGGATGCAAGTATTCCAAACCTTTTGTCACCTATGGCAGAATTGGATATGGGTATGTGAAGTCGGGTGGAGTCATTACTCGATCTGAGTTCACGTGTGGGTTTTCTTATCTTGATCATATCCTTTAAATACCAAGGCGCCACACCATTCAGGATTTTGTAGATAAAGAGTAGTGTTTTGTAGGTGACCCGTTTTGATATTGGTAGCCAGTGTAGCTTGCTGATCAATGGACCTGGATCAGTTTGTCTACCAACACCGAATATCAGACGCGCTGCTCTATTCTGGAGACGCTGCAATCTTGTCAAGTCTCTACGAGACATAACAGTAAAAAGTGAGTTGCAGTAGTCCAACCTGAAACTGATTAAAGCACGAACTAGGTGGTGACATGGTGTCGATAAATCTTCGAATACGCCAGAGGTTTCTGATGTGGTAAATTATTGACCGACGTAAAGCTTCAACATGGCTGGATAAGGAAAGCGAAGAACTGAAAGTAACACGAAGGTTACGGATTGATTTGGATGGTTTGATACTGCTTGACCCAACAGTGATCTCCAACTCAGGTAGTATTCTAAGAAGATGAGGTGAACCAGTTATGAAAAATTTAGTTTTAGTATCATTTAATTTCAAATAATTGACTTTCATCCATATCCTCATTTCAGCAATACAGGAGGATAACTTTGTCATAGCATTTTCTACGTCGCTGGTGTTGCGAGGTTTGCAGGAGATATATAATTGTAAATCGTCAGCATACATATGATAACTCACTCCATGTTGTTTTGCAATGTCACCCAGTGGTGCAGTGTAAACCGGGAACAGCAAGGGTCCCAATATGGAACCTTGAGGGAGTCCATAATTATGTGTTTTTGGTTTTGATAACTCATTAGCAGATTAGAGACACTCACAGAGCTTCTTCCATCCTGTAAGGTAGGACGAGAACCGAACCACCTAAGTGCAACTTCCGTTACTTTGAAGCGTTTTTCAAGACGAATAAGTAGGGTAGCATGGTCTATAGTATCAAATGCAGACGTAAGATCCAAAAGGACCATTAAAACAACTCTTTTTGAATCCACTTCTCGTAAAATATCGTTCTGAATGAGTTACTTTTGAGAAATCAAGTATTTTGTGACGTCATATTATTTACAGAAGGGCAAGCGACGGCGAATGTATGATATTATGCACTTATGTAGGGTTTTATTATAGAATATTGGCATGCACGCAAAAAGCGAACTTCATGGCGTCGGGTCCAAGACCCGCTAAAGGCTTTCTAGTCGGGCCAAGGAGACGAGTGCCAAAGGAAAATGACTAATGTCACCAAAACTTTTCTAACAGTCTAAAATGTTGTCTCATTTAATACACTGTTCAGAGGTTAATTTTAGCTGAAGAGCAGAAAAAAGTTCTGAAGATCATCTGGGCTCAAAATTTGGGTCTGTTAGCATATTTTCTGGACCCTCTTTTACCTTATTTTAATTTTTGTGGGGTCGTATATACATTCTTAAAAAAAGTATTGTAGCTTGTCCTGTATTTTGAACCCTCTCTGGTTCTTCAATGAGTATTTCTAAGAGTTACGTAGAAAACTGGGTTCTTATTTTGTCTCGTATGGAGCCATCTCTTCTCTAGAACCCTTTTCGAAAATGTACGACCATTTCGACCCCCTGTCTTCACCTTTGATTAGCACACTCTGATTCCGATGAACTTTTGTGCATTCTGTTGAAAAAAAGATCGAAATATTTTTACGCAAAATCACTAGATAAAACTATAATCAGATAACTTGATCTCATGTGAATTAATTTCGGTTTATCATTTACAAAACAAAATACATTTCAAAACTGTATTTTGAGTGATTCAGCAGTTTGGTTTGATTAAATATCAAGTTTATGTAAAAGGATACAAACATGAAGATGTTTATGAATAGGCAAACCTGTTCTTATTCTTTAGTGTTTTAATCTTCTATTGTATACATTAAAGAGTCTGTTCATTTTGAAATAGCGGAATATTGATGATGAGTTATATTTTTTATTAGTTTGTTCATTCCATTCAGTTTTGCGCTCAAAATACATCCCTCTATATTATTCAACTTTACCTGACTTGCATAAATTAAGCTCTGTCCTAAATAGCGACTCCAAGACTGTTTATCTCTTTCAAATTTTGTAATGCATGCATTAGGTCCCGTGAACCAGCCTGACATGCAGTTATGTGTATCCCCCTTGTTCTTTATGTCATTCATTATATATCTCAAACGTCTTGTTTTGAAAGGTATACACATTATACCTTTACAAAGTATTTATGTTGTCATATGAAATGTCCTACTTATACCGTGGATTATATAATATATGTAATCATACTTCACATTAATAATAATTATTATTATTATTATCATTTATTAATTTTATCATTATTATTATTAATATTATCATTATTTATTAATATTATCATTATTTAATATTATCATTATTATTAATATTATCATTATTTATTAGTATTATTATTATTATTATTATTATCATTATCATTATCATTATTATTATTATTATTATTATTATTATTATCATTGTTATCATTATTATTATTATTATTATTATTATTATCATTATTATTATTATTATTATTATTATTATTATTATTATTATTATTATTATTATTATTATTATTATTATTATTATTATTATTATTATTATTATCATTATTATTATCATTAT
>JAIGNY010002710.1:35000-52500 GCA_020152595.1 Chiridota heheva | reverse complement strand
GCTTGATGTTTGTGTTACTTTCTTCATTCTGTCAATAAAACGATCAATTATAATAAATGAATAAGGAACTTAAATATATTTTGATATTTCAAATAACACTTTTTTGTATTGCTGTAAAGCTGGGGAATCTTTTAATCTTTACAAATAAGATGGGAGAGGTCGTGTCAGTTTATGTCATGGCAATGGCCTGGGTCCAAATAGGAAGTTTTGCTCTGCATGGCCCATTTCAAAGATGGCCCACTAATAAGATTTAGGGTGGCTTGCACACTCTAGAAATGCCCAATTTTAAAGTTTTTTTGCAAATTATAAGCGCGGAAAACAAAGGTAGGCAGAGGTAAAGACCTTTTAAGTATAACAAGTCCAATAGGCTTATAGGGCTGTTGGGTCCCAACTTTGTCTTTAGGGGAAATTGAGAATAGTGTATTCGAGCGAAGCGCGTGATATTTGACAATTTTAGTCTTTTTAGGACGATATTTGTGTTACTCTCTTTAATGAAAAAATCATAATAGGGCAGGTTCCATCTCTAAAAGGACACTTGTCCTCTTTGAAAGGTAACTTGTCCATCTGAAAAAGGTCACTTTTTAAACCTTGGAGGAAAGTGCCCCCTGTGCCCGGTTCCGCCGCCTATGAGACTTGCTACACCAGTCATTTGTGAAATCTTCGATGTTCGATATCTTCTAAACAAGATCATGATGTTAAAATATTGTTCTCCACCATCATGTTCCTATATACTCCACATATGGTAAATCAAATTTTTGATTTTTGGAATAGTTTCTTTAACTTGAAAATTTCTGCAAATGATAAACGTTGACCTTAAGTTTCCAAAAAATCAAAATCAGTAACGACAATAATTTGTCTATATAGGATACAGTTACAATCATAATCACGATATCTCAATGCATTTAAAATATTTTGTACTTGTGTTTCTACCGGTAATTCAGCTTTTATCAGTTTAGAAAAAGAGTTGCCTAAAGAGGGCGCTAACCGTTTATTCCATACGCAGGCTATAGTAAGATGACAATTCTAATCGATGCAATGCGAAAAATCGACGTTTGTGTCATTTTTTTTCATTCATTCAGTATGTATTAAACTGGCTGCATGCGCGGTGGTAGCTTGGCTTAAATTGCGTCTAGTGGTGGCACAAAAATAAAGTTCCAACGGTGGAGCAAGTCTCGCCGAGAAGAGGGTGAGGGCTAAAAGTCGAGAAATAAGGCAATTCTTCCACGTCATATTGATCTATTTTACTTGACGTATGAAAGGATGGGTAGTTTTTTAATGGGAAATTTAGCTCGCGTTGGTTCTAACCCTGGTACCCACCATGTGTTGGTTCCTTAGGTACTGTTGCTCCAGCTATTGGAGCATGCCGATATTGGAGCATGGCGGTTATTGAAGCAAACCATGGCGGTTATTGAAGCAAACCATGGCGGTTATTGAAGCAAACTATGGCGGTTATTGAAGCAAACCATGGCGGTTATTGAAGCAAACCATGGCGGGAATTGAAGCAAACCATGGCGGTTATTGAAGCAAACCATGGCGGTTATTGAAACAAACCATGGCGGTTATTGAAGCAAACTATGGCGGTTATTGAAGCAAACCATGGCGGTTATTGAAGCAAACCATGACGGTTATTGAAGCAAACTATGGCGGTTATTGATGCAAACAATGGCGGTTATTGATGCAAACCATGGCGGGAATTGAAGCAAACCATGGCGGTTATTGAAGCAAACCATGGCGGTTATAGAAGCAAACCATGGCGGTTATTGAAGCAAACTATGGCGGATATTGAAGCAAACCATGGCGGTTATTGAAGCAAACCATGACGGTTATTGAAGCAAACTATGGCGGTTATTGATGCAAACAATGGCATTTATTGATGCAAACCATGGCGGTTATTGAAACAAACCATGGTGGTTATTGAAGCAAACCAATGGCGGTTATTGAAGCAAACCAATGGCGGTTATTGAAGCATGGTCATGGTCCTAATGGTCATACCACTGCTTTATTATATGAGATGATGGATGGAACAGGTCTATGGAACTATAAGAATAAAGCAGCGCCTTTTTGAATACATTCTTAGTGGGGGAAGGGAGAGGGGGAGTGAGGAATCTTTTCAATAAATCCTTGATTATCTTTATTCCCGCCTCCCCCACCCCCCAATCCCCCCCCTCCCCACTCTGAATTATTTTCGGGTAGCTATTTTCGAATTTTGAGATAATTTTCTTTAAATATCAGAAAATTGTGCTCATTTTCGGGAACTTTTGCTCATTCGAGAATGTTTTGGTCAATTTTGGGGTAATTTCTTTCATTTGTGGACAATTTTTTCATTTTAGGAACATTTTCTTTCATTTTCAGGGAAATTTCAAACTTGTTTTCTTTTAAAGAAAATGTGCAGTAAAATTATATATATATGTAATATATATATATATATATATATATATATATATATATATATATATATATATAAATATATATATATATATATATATATATATATATATATATATATATATATATATATATATATATATATATATATATATATATATATATATATATATATATATATATGATATATATATATATATATATATATATATATATATATATATATATATATATATATATATATATATATATATATATATATATATATATATATATATATATATATATATATATATATATATATATAAAAGATAAGTTCCGCGCATTGGCCATTACAAACAAAACAAAATAGGAAAAATGACAATGTCTCTAGCCAACAGATTATTTTAAAAATAAATATTTCGAAAACTCCTGTTTCCTTTTATCAGTGGTATGAAGTTAAAATGTATATATATATATATACATTTCATATATATATATATATATATATATATATATATATATATATATATATATATATATATATATATATATATATATATATATATATATATATATATATATATATATATATATATATATATATATATATATATATATATATATATATATATATATATATATATATATATATATATATATATATATATATATATATATATATATATATATATATATATATATATATATATATATATATATATATATATATATATATATATATATATATATATATATATATATATATATATATATATATATATATATATATATATATATATATATATATATATATATATATATATATATATATATATATATATATATATATATATATATATATATATATATATATATATATATATATATATATATAATAGTACTAATAATAATAATAATATAGGATTAGGATGGGGATATAGGATTATTGCTCCTCAAGTTATAATACTGTCGCACAGTACATGCTTTCAAAATATGCCAGCCCCTTAATTCCCCCTCCCTCCTCCCACGTCCACATTCAAATAACTTCCAACCTCTAAAATGGAACGAAATACTATTTTCCTGGTTTAGATCTGCATTAGAAATCTTAAATAAAAAAAGTGTCCTTACTATATTTACTACCCCTATATTTTCTTGCCCTGCGTTCCTTCCCACACACTTGGCAAGGACCGGGGCAACTGCGCATGAAATGGGTAAAAGGGAACAAGGAACGGGGCAACTGCGCATGCATGGGTCAAAGAGCGCACGGAACTCGGCTATATTGCGCATGAAAGGGGCTAAAAAGCACAATGAACGGGGAAACTGCGCATGAAAGGGACCAAGGGGAGCAAGGATCGGGGAAACTGCGCAAAAGTGGGATAAAGGGACGCAAGGATCAAATCAAACGGCGCATGGAATGAGTCAAAGAGCATTAGGTACACATTTTGCATTCATCATTTGGCGGGAAAGCATTTGACTTTCGAGTGTGGTTTCATACTTTCCTGCAGTCATCTGATCATGCATATGGTAAGGTTTTTTTTTAACACGATAAATGGGTCATATTGCCTCAAGAGTTTCAATATAATGAGCAGAATTTGAGTAAAAATCACATAAAAATTACTGTAAGAAGGGAAATCTCGTCACAAGAAAATTGCTTGTCACGTGACAAGTTAATAATATGCACTAGTAACGTTACTTTCGCTGCGGTTATTAATTGGCTTGTCAGTGATTGTGTGAAAAGTTTGACCAATCAGAAACGTTAACGGCTTTTAGATCAAATTTTTGATGGTGAACAATTTATTCAAAGCTGATAGGAGCGCAAAACATCCCTTTTAGAACCCCTCCCCCACCATATTTCCCATACCGTTTCGCCGCCGTCTGCTAGCAATTTCAATAAAATATCAAACAATCTGCATTTCGTTACCACACCAGTGAGCTCATATCATACCAGTGCAACAGAAGAGTAACATAACGGTACATATATATTACCAAATTTCCTTTTTCTGACATTGTAAAACATCTCTCCGCCCGTCTCTTTCTCACTCCCCGGGGGCTATTTCACACAGGTGTACCTTATGAATATAAAAGTCATATAACAGTACCAATACAAAATTCAAAATTTGTTCTAAAGATTAGCCTTTATTCTTTGGAAAGGGTAGGAAAAGCTGCAGAAAAAGCAAAGTTTTCTTTGTGTCTTGACAATAGAAAAGCGTTTGACACCCTGAGGTTGTTGGCTTAATAAATCCCTCTTTTATATGGAACGCCAAATGGGCATTAATTAATCGCATCGGACTTTAGTCTATCGCATCAGACTTTACTCAATTGCATCGGACTTTGTTCAGTCGCATCAGAATATAATCAATCGAATTTTGATAAAAGTGCGATGCATTGAACGGAAAGGCAATGCGATGGACAAAAGTGCGACAGTGCGATGCGATGAGCAAAAGTGCGATGCGATGAGCAAAAGTTCGATTAAGAAGTCCGAATCGATTGAGTCAAATTCGATGCGATGGACTAAAGTCCGATGCGATTGACTATATTCCGATGCGATGGACTAAGATGCGATTAAGTCCGATGCGATTGGGTAAAGTCCGATGCGATCGACTAAAGTCCGATGCGATCGACGTGATCGACTGTTACTCCCATGCGATTGACTTAAGTCCGATGTAATTAGTTATTGCCCAATTGGCGTTCCATCGTTTTATGCCTTCGAATTCAATCTTCTCTCGCTGTGTTACAAAGTTGAATGGCATAAGTAAAGATCCTAAAGAAAGAAAAAGAAAACTGTTGAAGAGATTTACTTAAGCTTTTAAAGAATCTTAAACAGTTACCTTTTTCTTAAGGACCTTTCGATAAACTTTTCAATCAAATGAACTCATTTGGGAGTCTTGTTTACAAAGGAAGGAGGTTTCAGTCACGCCTATTTTCATCTTTATGGAACTGGTATATAGGACCAAAGCTGTATAGTTGGACAATTTAGAAAATTGAACTATCTGACAATACTAACCATAGGCGGGGGAGGGGGGACGCATGTCCCCCTAATAATTTTGTTTGGGGACGAATATCATTATGTTCCTTCCCCACTAATGTTAAAACAAACGCCGCCACTGATACTAAAACCAGTACAAGTTGGATTAGGAAACACAAAAATGAAAAATGTTATGACCTAATTATTAAATTATGCATGCATTTTACGTTTGTAATAATTCTCCCGCGAGTCACGTGAGTGTGACTCCAGCAAGGACCTTATACAAGGTCAACACCTCAATTTGCAATTGACGGTCTCTAGCTCTATCAGTCTATCAGTTTCTGTATTTGCATCGGAAGTTAGTAAGACCGAGTTTCTACCTGCTTTTCGAGAAGTCATGAGAAAACCAGGTAGGGGTGAGGAACCCTACAGTCGGGACCTTATTTAACGTCCTCATCCGATGGATATAGTGAAAGACACCAAAAAAAAAAGCTAGATGGCCAGAAAGTGGGACAAAGAAGGCCAATCTCAGCGTATCTTTCCTGCAAATCTATCAGTCTATGGGGGTTGGGGGATTGGGGGTTGGGAGGTTGGGGATACAGTAGGGGTTTAGGGAAGGGGGCTGGGGATGGGGGGGAGATACAGGACATGATCATTTTTTTGCTATTTGACTTTGGCGTATTAAGTCTTTGGAATTGTCGGCCGGCATATGGTAGTAACATACTCTTTCAATAAATTTCTCTTAATCGAAAAGGCAAAAAACTCATGAACTTTTTGATATAAAATATTAACCAGTTGATTAGAAATCTGATCAGCTTTAAATTAAATATTTTTCACAGAAGAGGGGAGATTTAACATCTTTTAAAACTAAATATTGAATGTCAGCAGATTCGCAGGGGAGTTATCTTGATCAGAAAAGCGAAACAAATATCTTTCGTATTCCCTATAAAAAAAAGTCAATTTAAGCTTCCATTTTTGCAAAATTACCTTTCATTTTCACAACTCGACAAAACGCAGCATTTTCCTCTGTTATTGGTTGGGGAAAGTGAATAACAAAATTCAAAAACATGGTTTAGAGGCAAATTGTCTTTGCTATTTGTCAAGGTTTATGGACGTGTGTAGGCAACGTGAGCTGAATTACTTTAAAATATTTTTAAAACGATCACATTGAGTAGCAAAACATTTAATCAAAATATATAGGTTAAAACCTTGACCATTTTACAGTGTTTTTAGATATAAGGCACACATTATAATCCTGGGGGCCGCATTATAAATGTGTCCTAAACACTTGATCATTAACACAAAACTGGTCGGGTGATCATATTACGTAATCCGCTTCTGATTTGCATTACTTGCTTACTCGCCATTAAATGATAGGATACAGTTTTTAAGCTCCGCGACGCGAATCAGGCATAAATGATTAAACTAACTAGAATGATTATTAGGCATGCAATCGTGTCTGGTAATTATCCTGCTAGGCTTGAAAGTCGATACTACTTTTGTGTTTTTTTTTTTGTTTTTTTCTTCAATTAATGCAGGTGAGATGTTGCATGCATCATTAGACAGGTATACCCCCAAATTGGACAACTTTTAAAAGCGGCGGCTAGATCATCATGCAATTTGCATATTTCATGCAAATTTTTGCAATTACCAGATTACCAGACGAGCTTAGTATTTTCTTTGGGTAAAACCTTTTTATCATGATTCTTGGAGATGGTGCAACAAATTCTGATCAAAAAGTTATTTTTTGAGTCTGTGCCATATCCCCAACAAAATTGTAGCAGCAAAAGACTTTCTCGTTTCAGAGACTAAGATTTAGGAAGAATTTTAAAGAATTACATATTATAAATTTTTTAAATGTTTGTCCTGTTGTACATTTCAAGGCCATCTATCGTGATTAAAATGTGGCGGCGTACAATTTATTCTAAAATGATACTGATTGGCCTATCAATGTAAGTGCACACTATACCATTGTATTTCGACCAATCAAAACACAGGATTTGAATTTCATTTACCTTGTACGTTAGAGACGACAACTGGTCTTTAAATTAATTCGCATGAATTGAAAATTAACCTAAATTTAATCAATCATAACTCAAAAACTAAAACGGATTTTTGTTTTCCTCTTCAAAATTGAATTCTAATCTGCATGTCATTGCTTTTTCAGGGGATGGGGTTGGGTCTTTTCTTCCTATGGAACACTTTTTTATATTTGGTTTATATAGAAATTAAATCCAGTTATAATTTCAATGTTTGTGCAATAGAATTATACTTTTACATGTCTACATTTCTGTGATCATCTTTCAATTATTATTGTCGCTTGAACTTTTTGCAATCATTTTTACTATTTTTAAAATAGAAAAGAACTATAAAATGAAGAAAAATGAAATGAATAAATCGTCAAACAATAAATATTTATGCACACAAAAAGTCGCGTGTAGGCGGGGTCTGACTATTTTGCTGAAGAATTCTTGATGAAAAAACGTCACGGAAAAGATAATCCAACGCCTAGGGGCGGATGATCCTAAACTTTACATAAAGAAACTATCGACCAATTAACTTCTTCTGGATGTATCACCAGAAGGGAGAAACGGCTTAGACTCCCTTTATTCGTCCTCAAGTATTTGCAGAAAAGTTGAACCAAAAAAGAAATACTCACTTTGGGAGGATTTGTCCCCAATTGAGAGTTTATTTTAAGCTAGTTGGGTATATACAGGTGGCTTCTTGAAAACGACCAACTCAAGGGGGTGACTAGAGGATGTAACGGCAAATGATGTCATTATTCTTTTTCATTTGTCCGGGAGAGGGCATCGTGGGATGAGTGGGAGAGTTGACAATCGGCATGTTTGAAAATGTTAAATTGTCATAGCTTTACCGATGTTACCATCAATCGATGCAGCTAGACTTCGTATGTGGACATGCGCTTGTAGGGCTTATTTTAAAGGATTTTTCACATGGTTGACCAATTGATAGTTAAAATGGCATCGGTAGACAACTTGATGAATCCATATCCAAAAGCAGATGCGACGCCACCAGGTTGTGGGAGAGGGCGGGGTTTGGAAAGACAGATCCTCAATTATTTGTATTTATTTTTTTAATAAGAAAAAAAATGATTCAAAATGGATCAAAGTACCCCTTAAAAGCATAGGCTGGACTGGGAGGTGCAAGGGGGAATTTGCCCCAACTTTTTCTCTTTTGTGTGGTTGTTTGTTTTTGTTGTATTTTGATGTGATATAATGAATCACCCCAACCCCACTCTCACCCCCACTCCCCACGTTCGGTGGGAAAATCCCGCTGATGCTGATTTAAATGTTTCCCTCCAAATTCTATGATATTGCAAATGAATCGCTAATTTTCAAAATTGGCCCAGCAGTGCATGATGGTTGCCCAGAGAAGAAGTTTGGTCGCCCAGTTAAACAAACTCATGAGACATTGGATAAGTCAATTAATTACCACCGCGGAAGTGACGTTAGTATATATGATCAGATATATTGGTGAGGGTTAAGCAATTTCTTTAAGATCAATAAAGTTTCAGGTCTTTAAGATTGGAAATGTTCTTGCTTTATTGTCGAATTGATAAGAAAAACATTTAAACGTCTATAACGTTGAGGTAAATAGATTTTAGTTCGTGTGTTTTGATTGGTCGAAACACAATGGTACAATGTGCACTTACATTAATAGGTATCGTTTTGGAATAAAATATACGCCCCCACATTTTAATCACGATCTTTGACTAGTTAAAAAAAGATTTTGTTTTATATAAAACACCCAAAATATAGTTGGGCTAACTACCCCGTAAAATTGATACTACAGATATACAAACGGGTGAATCCTAAGTGTCTGAGGGGCTTGACAAGATGTCAATTTTAACCGCGGGATATTATCCACTTCTAATCTGAAGATGGTTGAAAACGGTAACTTAAAAGAAGGAATTGCTTCAGGTCTCTCTAGACTGCTTGTCTCCTCCGTCTTGCATGGAGCCTTAAGGAGATGTATTCTCACCAGGAACTAAAGCTTTTAAGGTCCCTTTTTAATAATGTTAAAACAAAATGGCGGTCCCTTTTTGAATAATCTTAATAAATTATACATCCTGAAGCTTTAACTACTTGTTATAACCCAGCAAAAACATTTAAAAAAATTATTCTTTATGAGGGTAAATTTTGATACATTTTTTGAGGAATCCAAAAGGCCTTAAAAAAAATTACATCCCATTGGTTTTCTACTTGTGCTCAAAATGATGCTGTCAGAATTGTAACCCGTTTAAATAACTTTGACCATATCACCCCTGTATTAATGAAACTCCACTGGCTTCCTGTATGTACATAATTAAATTAAAGCTACTTTTAATAACCTATCCATGGACTTGAAACTAAATATATCTGGCTGATCTCGTTCACTTCTAATCATCTTCACGATATCTGCGTTCATCGAACAAGCATCTTCTTCACACACCAAAATGGAAACTTAAATCTTTTGGTCCCTCAATCACATGTGTTGCATAAGCTTCATTTGATTTCTTGCCACTTAATATTAAACTTGCTCCCAATGTCAATGTTTTTCAAAAAGCTCGAGACTCATTTTTATGCCGAAGCATTTTCTTTATCTCTTTATAGCGCCGCTGAACATAACACCGTTGTGCATGTTGTGGATGGTGGCGCCTTTACAAATTATTTTGAACATTTTAACATTTCAACATTTTACAAAATCAACTTAAATTCTGCTATTGCCATTTTATTATCAAACCTGAATATTTGAAAGGTTACAAAATGATCATTACAAAAATATATATTTTGATGGGATTTAGCTATTCATGGATTGAAATTTCATTTTCAGCCATTCAATAGCTTTTTTCTTCTTTGTAATACGAGAAAGCTTTTAATATTCCAAGTTCGATTAAAAACTTCATCACCTCATCGTTGAGATCATTTTTGATCCACTCCCCGTAATGTCAATATTTAATAGTCCAGCGAATCTGGGAAAAATGATAAAGATACGATTTCTTGGCACAGAGTTACGCCCTAAGAATACATTTTAAATAAGGGACCAGCAAACATTCAACTTTTGGTTTCCATGGCAACCGTTTAAAAATATATATAATTTCGGTCAACTTCCTGATATAAATTAATTTTTTGTAACAGGTCTCTAAAATTATATGGAAAAAGTAACTAAAAATAACAAATGAAAAGGTTGGTGAATACATCTCCGCTGCAAAAAAAATGACATGCTAACCCTCCCCTATACATCTCACAAAACAAACAGAATTCTAGCTTTCAAAGCGTCGGTTTCTCAGCAAAAAAAAAACATTGCTCTGTAAACAACAAATTTTACAAAGATTATGCAAAATATTCATCAACTTTAATTTATTGCGAACATTTATCAGTCTATCAACGGACATGATCTCAAAGTTTGTGGAGCAGACATGAGAAAGTTGGTAGTTTCAACAAGCTGTGTGCTCCACCGTTGCCGCAACTCCTCCCCCCCTTCCCCACCGGTAACCTTCGACCTCATCTCAATATTCAATTGCCATAATAGAGGGCTTTTAAATATGATACAAAAAATATCATCATCACCTAATCATTTAGATCATTTTGACCCAAGACTGAATCAATTTTTTCTTCTGTTTTTTCTTTTCATGAACACGTCCAGTGTAAAAGTAAATTTTGCCCCCTCCCCTCTTCCAAGTAAATCTTGGCCCCGGCATTTATTTCCTAGGAAGTTTGGGTCCCCAGACAATTAAGCCGTAGCCATCCAGTAAATTTGGTCCTCCTCATAGCAAAAAACTGTCCGCTAGGAAATTTGGGCTCGGCCTTTCTTTCCTAGGAATTTGGAGACAACAACTTGTCCCACTTTTGCAAGAAAAAACATTTTTCTCCCTTCACACTAAATCTCACTGCCGTTTTGCGCAAAGCACGCCTTTTTTTTTCCTTGGTGTATTAGCTTATCACTTCTTATCACTTTTTAGCTTATCATTTCAGTACAAAATTAATTGAAGAAACCGTACAGACACACCAGTAAATTACCTAATAAAATCAGTCCAAGGGGACCAAATTCACTAAATATTCCATTGGAAATTGGGTCTGGGGGGGGGGAATTTACGGGGAAAAATTTTTTACTATCACACCTGCAGCATGCCTATTAATGAGAAAATAAATGTTCCTATTAATGGGAACATTTTGCTACAAGGAAGCCGCCATTTTGTGATATTTCCCATCATTCTTTGCTATCCTTATGCTATCCTTATGCACTCCCATTATGTTGTTCACCACGCTCACGCCGTGTCCGAAATATTAAAAATGATAGACAATAGAGCTAAGCTTTAGGCGGGAAACGGCCATTTTGAAAATTTAAATGTTTTTCAAACCAATGATTTTTAATATCTAAAGTGCATTAATTAAAAACTTTGCCATTTTATCGCAACATCTGAACAATGTGGCTGCTAGACTCAATATTCTCGTGTGTCGTACATTTTCTTATTAATAGCCACGCTTCCGGACTAAACATAAAGAAACAAATAAAAAGATTGGTGAATACATTTCTAAAATATAAAAGGCCATTTCCAATTTAAAATTCAATAAAAAGTTTATCATACATCTTTAAGATATAAGTTTGATCCAAAACTGCATCAACAAGCTTGTTTTTTGTTTTCCTTTTTTGGGGTTCTTCTGCAATTTTACTCTTTGCTGACACAATTCCAAACCCCATCTCAATTCTCAATTGTCATTTTCCATGGTTGGGCTTTTAAGATTCAAAATGCAATTAAACTTCTTTCTCACGTCATCTTTCGAATTTTTGACCAAATACTGAATCAGCATGGAAATAACAAATAAAAAAATCGGTGAATCCATTTCCGCTGCAAAACAAAATGACATGATAACCATCCACTATAGCACATCTTACAAAACACACACACACAGCCCTAGCTTTCAAAGCGTCGCCGGTTTCTCCGCAAAAAAACATTGCTCTGTAAACAACGAATATTAAAAAAGATTTTGCAAAATATTTATCATCTTTGATTGATTACGAACCTCCTTTATTGAACGGACGTGATCTCAAACTTTGTGGACCAAACATGAGAAAGTTGGTAGTTTTCACACAGCTGTGTCCACTAACAAACCGTAGCCGCAACCGCAGTTAAATATGTTATAATATCTCATTCAATATTTATTTATGCTCAATTAATTGTTGGAACTATTGTTAACGAAACAAGATGAATACACAAACGGGGGTGTATGTATACACATTATATAATTATTAGGAATGATCGTCTATGAGACGAAAAACTGTTTTTGAAAATAAATCTTCCAATGACACTTATTATCCGGGTCAACCGAAATGGGGGTTGCAGAACGTAGCTTTTAAGGGTCAAGGGGTGTATCCCTCCCCCTCCCCATCCCAACCTTCAACCCCCATCAAAGTTGGTCTAGATGTTGCAGTTGAATTTACTAACGTTTAACGTGGGCATATAGATATCAAATCACAATAACAGAATAATGAACGACCGTTCTATTTTTCTTTTTGACCCCAGCCTGGGGAAAAATTAAATGTCATTAGGGGAAAATGTAATCGCCATTATTCTGATTATAAATAACTGAGTAATATCAAAAAAATTCAAATTCCATCAGGATTTGTAGAGAAATTTGTGCCATATTACCTACTAAAAAGGGAATTTTCTTTTTGATTTCATTTCCGTTACTTTTAGTCTTTAAATATTTACCATATATATATATAGAAAAAGGGGTATTCAATGTGGTGGGACCATTCAAGCATACCAAATGCTTTTAAAAATATGGATCACCATAATTATAATGGTATATAAAAAATAACCACAATAAACACTGGTAACATGTAGATTTAATAAACATGTATATCACAAAAATAAAATACGCGATGAACATGTGAAAAACATTATTTGATGCTTATGGACAGATGGATGAGTTACCGATAAGAGATAAAATGAAAAAAATCGCCTCATCTATCCGAAAATTAACCGTGTATTCTCCTTTAAAAATATTACTTCAGTAATCAAGCAAGTCTATCTCATATGACAGAAAATTTCAAAAGAAACAAAATAGTGAAGAAAGTATTCAAATATCTTATTCCGTTAAGAAGATATCTGAGTTTAAAGTTTGGTATCATTTGTGTAGAAACGGCCGGCCGGCCGGCTGGCTGGCTGGCTGAAACTCTCTAACATCTTTGTTAGAAGAAGCAAGTTTAGTCTGTTAGTTCTTGTTTATTTCAATATGTCAAGTAGCCACGGTAATATCCTCACCAGAGCTCTGTTCCTTTTGTTATTTAGATTAGTGATATCAGAAACAAAGTGTAAGATATGACCAAAAACAACACTCACATGCAATTAACTTGCCACCATATCATCAAATACATCAATTATTGATATCAAGTTCGTCTCATAATTCACGTAGAAATACAAAAGAAGAAACGGAGAAGCTGTTTTTTTTATGCATCAGATAAGCAGTGTATTTAAAGGAAACATAAAGTCTGATACAATCAGTATTTCATATGATAGAGGATACAAATCTAACCAACTACTACCAAAAACAACTTGTCAAAATCTTATTTCTATCTCAAGTTATTCGTGTTTTAAGTTGACACGTGGAGGCTGCCATTTTGTTAAATTCTATATCAAAATATTGTGCATGATTACATAATTTCCCCAATAGGAACATAAGGAATTTAATGTATTTCTTTATAAATGTGAATAAAGTTTGTATTCCAAAATGATGTGACACAAAGTTTTAACAGAATGTTTTGTTAATTTCATGTGTACACAAAAAATCCCTTGACCCTTACATAAGAAAAACAATTTCTCATAATCTAGAAATCTTGAGGTAGATTATAAAAAATACAAAGCATTCCAACATCCTGCTGGGCTGATGACATCATAATCTGCATGTTTTGAAATCAAAATGGCGGCTCCCATAGTACTATTTAGTAGTAGAATTACAGTTTGAAATCATTATTGAAATTGTGTAATATTGCTTAAGGAGTATGGAACTTGGTCAGAAAAATTTGTTATTTTAATTCTATCATATGAAATAAGGATTATGTGAGACTTGAAGTCTCCTTTGAGCTCTATATTTTTGACATTCTGAAGTATAAAAGAAATATAAGTCATAACGTAAAGAGCTGGATTGACATACTAAAACCAAATGCTAATTCAATGATCACCTAAACAATTCATCTCGTGATAATCGCAAAGAGAGCTGGTTCGACAAACCAACCATCTGACCATAAAAGCGAATTTTAACAGTCTGGGAGCAAGCCGAAAAACTGGGTACTTTGAAATACCCCAAATTGGGTACTTTGATATACTACGTCATCGCATGAGCCTACACATTTGACTAGCCAACACTAAACGTATGGGGTTTCTCATTTTCTGCTCCGGATTGTCCAAAATTTCACAGGTATCCTGAAATTATGGAGACGGATAGTAAATAGATATTTAAAACTTTTCGCCGATGGTTTTTGAAATTCGTCGTCGCCTTTTTGAGAAAATCAACAAAACAGATTGATTGCTGCTCCAGGACTGTTTAAAGTACATGATAATGGACGAAAAACAAAAGACAAAATCTATGCAATACAGCAATGTGATATTGACATCCTTGATATGTGACATCCTTGACTGTGACATCATTTTCGTGTGAATAGCGGTATACGATCAAAATGACCATCAGTGTAAAAGAGATTTATGTTTATTGACTAATTTCTGATCTCATCGTATCAAGTTGGGATCAAATTATGAAAAACGCAACAGAAAACAAACAAAAACATAGCTGAATCAGCAAGTAAATAATATAGCTATAAATGATCATATTGTGCGTTATAAGCGTGTATCAAAGCAAATATAATGCCTTTGTAAACATCATAATCTATACCCTTAATAGGTCAATTATGAATAAAGAAAACGCAATAAAAACAAACAAACCTCAGTTATA
Organism: Chiridota heheva; assembly: GCA_020152595.1. NCBI lineage: Eukaryota > Metazoa > Echinodermata > Holothuroidea > Apodida > Chiridotidae > Chiridota > Chiridota heheva. The sequence goes on along the minus strand of JAIGNY010002710.1, from coordinate 37,215 downwards.
AAGAGATTTTGATCAAATGTGAATGGAAATGTGTATTACATGTTTACAAATACATAGCTGAATCAACAAGTAAACATTAGCTATAAACTATTTTGCGTTCTGAGCGTGTATGAAAACCAACAGAATGCTTTATTTAACATCATAATCTACATAGAATATACCTTAAAGAATAAGGACCATCTGGTTTGATGTTTTTGTTATTACATCGGATTTATTTGTCAACAAAATCAAATGGTATAACGGTTTGTATACTGTATGTACTTCATAATATAAAACAACAACTTAAATGTAGGTTTATAAGTTGCGTAACCTATATGTTATATAATTCGATAGCTGACATATGGGATTCATTTTGGGATGGAGGTCCTAACCCCTCACACTCACGCACGCACACACACGCACAACACACACACAAACACAAACACACACACACTTTTTCCAGGAAATTTTCAAAACAACTTGAGATTATTTTTTACTTTTTATATCTGTTTTGCTTTTAAAACAAATTGCCTTCAAAAGTGAGATAAATTGTAACATTTCGTCTTCGGAGGGGGTCTAGGACCTCGAACCCTTCACTTTTTGAATGCTGGCTACGTCACTGCAGTCATTCGACAACTACTCCAATTGAATGTTCTATTAGGAACTAAAGGAGAGTCTTACAGTCTGAATTTAGCAACCTTTTAATTTTTGAAAATCTTATTCAAACTACTACTACTACTACTACTACTACTACTACTACTACTACTACTACTACTACTACTACTACTACTACTACTACTACTACTACTACTACTACGACTACGACTACGACTGCTACTGCTACTACTACTACTACTACTACTACTACTACTACTACTACTACTACTACCGACTACTACTACTACTACTGACTGACTTGACAATAACAACAACAACAACAACAACAACAACAACAACATCATCAAGAACAATAACAACAACAACAACAACAATAATAATAATAATAATGATAATGATAATAATAATAATAATAACAATAATGATAATGATAATGATAATGATAATAATAATAATAATAATAATAATAATGATAATAATAATAATAATAATAATAATGATAATGATAATGATAATAATAATAATAATAATAATAATAATAATAATAATAATAATAATAATAATAATGATGATAATGATAATGATAATGATAATAATAATAATACTAATAATAATAATGATAATGATAATGATAATAATAATAATAACAATAATAATAATAATAATAATAATAATAATAATAATAATAATAATAATAATAATAATAATAATAATAATAATAATAATAATAATAATAATAATAATAATAATAATAATAATAATAATAATAATAATAATAATAATAATAATAATAATAATAACAATAATGATGCATTAATTTATATCTGTATATAGCGCTAATTTTGTTAAAACATTCAAAAGCGCTTTACATACAAGGAAATTAAATACAAAAACAAAAAGAATAATACAGAAATGACATTATAAATAACAACACAGTGGGGGTTTAGAGTTAATTTTGGTCAAACTTCAGACACGTAGCCAGGAATTTCCATGGGGGTGCGTTTCCTCAGTGCTTGAAAGTTTCCAATTTGACATGAATTATATAGGAAGTTATGTGAGATTTGTGTACCGCGGTCGATGAGGGTACGAACGCATGCATCCGTCGCATCCCCTCCCTACGGGCATGGCGTGTGGGGACATTGTGGCCTACGAGAAATTCATGACGGGAAGATAGGTCACAATTTTTGATATTCAAATTAATTTCAAAATCGAAGATATTTGGCCCTAAATTGTAAATTTGTCTCAAACATTGAGGATTTAAATTGTTGTGTATGATTCACTTTTGGTAAACTTAGGTGGGTAACTTAGGTGGGTTAACATGCATATCTTCATCGGTGTAGGAAGCTTTCGAAAAGTGAGGATCACGACATCTTAGGAGCACTTTGCCAAGTCATATGCATATGTCACCCCATGTCTATAAATATACAAAGTAAAAAAGGGGCACTTCATTTTTTGCAAGGGGCAATTTTCCAATGGGAATCATTTGCCCGTTTATGGGACTGACAAGAGTTGTCAGTTTCCTACGGTCAGTAATTAAGAGGCATTTCATTTTGAAAGGGGCACTTTTGTAGTATCAAACAAAAAAGTGTGCACAAATTCCATCAGTTCTTGCATCTTT
>JAIGNY010002710.1:27500-30000 GCA_020152595.1 Chiridota heheva | reverse complement strand
GGTCATTAATCAGTTAATGTTGAAGCGGAGTATTTTAATGCGTATTTAGTGCACGGGGCAAAGAATTTTGGCCCGTGTGGAATTATCCAAATTTAGGAGGGTCATTCGTGAGTACAAAGTCCTTTGAACTGTGCAATAAATACGCGTATAAACACGATGCCAAAACATTCATCTTTGTATTACAATTCCGTGTTAGATTGCATACAGAATAACAACAACAAAATGAAAACGAGAACAGCTTACATATTTTATTTCACTTTGTTAAGAATTCACCTTTTGTAAAAATCGGACTAAACCAAATACTCAAGATCGTGCATTACGGGAATTTAATGCACGGATTATGACAATACAAATACTCCATAGAAATGTTATATTCCGAAAAAGGAGAAAATTACTTTGTACAAAGCAAAAACACACCACCTCATCAATACGGCACAGTTAAATCAGTCCATTTTCTTGAATCATTAGCGTCCGATCATCGTCTAATACAGGGGTGTAGGCCAATAATTTTATTAGGGTGACAAGTCTACAATTTTGGCCCCAACGGTTTGACATGAATTGATTTTGAAGAGTTAGATTTCCTTCATATTATTTTCTTATTCCAAAGAGACATTTTCCCAAAATTTCATTAAATTTCGTAAAATTTGCTTCCATTTTCAAAAATTTCCTTCAATTTTCGAGAATTTCCGTCATTTTCGGAAAAATTTTGGATTTTTTTTTATGTTGCCACATTTTCCCCACAAAATATAACATTTTAATGAATTTTTCTTCCTACCACACCCCCTCCACGTCCATATTACAAATATCTTTTTTAATATAAGAGGCTCATATATATATTTTTTATAGGTTTTGGACGAAAAATCAAATCTTGCCCCTAATGTGAAATATCTTCCTATGCCGCTGGTGTTATACATTCAAAAGAGATGGGGTTTGTAACTGCTAAGCAAGAAAACAAAAATGCTTTTAAACTGTTCAAAAGCACTTAAAAAGTAGATACAGGCAAGGATAAGCTACTGGAGACTGTAAATTTTCATTGAAATTTTAAAGAAAAAGTGAGACACAAATTACTGAATACTGTAAAGTTACACTTTGAAGTATATACACGGATGTGTCATATTGTTCAAAATTTGGCCTCGGAATTAAATCATTATTCCACCCCTTTACTGAGATGTCACTAAGTTCGACCAGGACTCTATTATTTGTTTGACCAACTTTGATCGACTTAATGTTTATTCCTATTTCATCGACCATCGAGTTCTTCCATAAACTTAATTATAATGCTTTCTTCCTACCAAACGCCCGTGAATGATTTTGTATTGATATGGGCGGTTTCGTCCTTGTCTCCTGATCAGTCGTTTTGAATAGCTTCTCTAATGTGCCCTTTTGACTCCCGGAAAATCAGATTTCAGTCTTTTATGTTGGAGCATGACAAAGGCTTCTCCCCGTTTAAAAAGTGAATGGGTATATTAAAAAGCAATCGTTAGGTTAGAAGGACATGATGTAAAGAAAGTGCCTATGAGAATGTGAAATGGTGTACTTGAGAGGTAGCTATAGGCACAGTGCGTCATCACTATTCTAATGTATTATCCTGAAGTCGCCCTACGGTATTCGTGGGTGAGGGGAGGAAGAGATGATAATAGGGAAAGAGTCAAAATCGTTAGGAAGCCGAAGTCCTTAAAGGCAAGCTATCGTGTTAACGGAGACAGAAAAAAAAGCTAAAAAATAATTAAATACATTTGATTGGTCTAAATATTTGCACATAAACTAATAAGCCAATCAATAACCACCGCGGAATTTACGTTCCTAGTATTTAACATAATTAGCTACGCTACCATCTATGGACATTATCCTGATTATTTTCATGCCTAGCTCTTTTATCTATTCATAAACTGACAAAAGCGGCCATTTTACAGTATACAAATCGGAGAAAGCAAAAACCTATTAGCAAAACTTCAAATCGGGAAGAAAGAGTGCAAACGGAAAGGTAAAATCTAGTGTCACACGCCCCCCCCCTCCCCGCACACACACACACCTCCCGCTTCGCACACCTTTGTCTGTACTCGCTACGATAATGAGGGTATAACGCTGAAGTTCGATGCAATAAAGTACGTGGAAGGTAACACCAATCAAAAGTGGTATTTAGTAATTAGTTGCTCCCTAAACGTCTCCGTGAATTTCGAAGAGCATGCATACATATTTGTCTTTTTTGGGAAGTAGGAGGGGGCGGGAATTACATGATAATTTATATTGTATTTCTGTGTCTTTATTCTTGATATTTTACAATTTAATTGGGACGCTTTTATCGAATTAATTTGTTTGTTTTTTACCAATTTTTGAAAACGGTGGGCAGAAGTAAAAGCGTTTATCACAAAAGTTTAAAAGTCGAGCTGTATAGTAAAAAAAAGACACTTTTTTAAATATTTTAAGGGCAATTAATGCAAAAAAGTTCAGGGATCAAGCAAAATCATCTTACATTAACAGTTAAAAAGGACTTCAAAAG
>JAIGNY010002710.1:0-20000 GCA_020152595.1 Chiridota heheva | reverse complement strand
CCTAATGACATCGTAGAGACTTGTTGGTTGTCAAAAAGGAAAGTAATTGTCGAAAACTTAATTAAGATACGTTTATTTTTTATTCCTTTAAATTGACAAGAAGATTTTGATACCAGTTACATTAAATAACTGCTTTTTTAACAATGTGTATTTACAACAAAAGATCACCTCACTTTTTGTTGGTGATTTACTCGCAAACTTAATAAGACACAAATGACTAAAGGAGGAGAGGATGACCTTTTTCGTGAGTCCAAAGGTCATACGCAACTTTGGTGGCACATTAGTAAATGAAAAACAAATTATAATGATAAACTATATGAACATATATTTTAGGTTCATCCGATATAACAATGGAATAGGGACGAGACGAAGGTTTTTTTTTATCAATCTATTATCTTTTTCAATTACTTAGTTATTCATCGATCTTAATTCTGTAATTAGAGAGGGAGCCATTGATGTACAGTTTTATACACAAAACCTCAAATAACCTATTATGGCACTGTGTAAGAAAATGTACCGTTAAAAAGCAAGTACATGGGGGTGGAGGTGGCGCCGCAAACAAATTTTCGTAGGGGATCGTGGGGGAAAGAACAAAATTCAACGGATGCTTTCTTATCAACTTCATTTGAAATTTGAATTCATGTCATCCAATCATCGGAAGGGCCGAAACCCTAATTTTAAGAGCCCGCAAAAGATTACAGGTCTCCAAATAATGTGAAAAGAGGTTCTCGGTAAATTTCATGACGGAAATCTTACACACTGTTCTCCAAAAATCAAAGGAAATAGTCGGAAAATGGGGAGATGAAAATTATGAGCAGCCAAAACTATAGCACCAACATACAGGGAACAATAGGGCCTGCCCATTTACATGACCATACATACTGCCATCTAACCTGATAACATGCAAGCACGTCTATCTATTGGTGTGTCAGGAATTGCAAAGCGCACTTAGTCGTGCCTCAAGGTTGAAGTCAATTTGCCGTCGGGTTGCTAGCAAACTATTTGCAACTTTTTCCTTTTATTCTAAGCATGACGCTATAAAAATGAGGTGTAAAACATCGGAAAGTGCAATATATAACAAGCTTATCGTTCCTGTCATAATTCTGCCTTGTTAGCTTGTTGGCAAAGAAAAAAAATCGATTTAGCTTTTCTAGTTGATCACAAAAGTTGAATGTAAACAAAGTATCATTTTTCCTAGTTCTACTGTTTTCGGCCCTATTACACACACTTTTTCTATTTGTTTTTTGACAGAAGACATGACCATACAAAAATGGATGTATGGAATGGCCATGCCTTACTCGTATGCTTGCGAAAAGCAATTGTTGTCGTACACGGTCAGTCAAGGTGCGCAGTATTGTATGACCCTCTCGAAAATCATTTCTTCAATGACTGCCTGAGGCATTTTACAAGTCTTCATATTCGCCAGATGCACGAGTATTCAAACAATCTGGCATTTCCAACATAAGCAAGAAATATGGCGTCAGCGAAGGTCCCGTTATTGATGTTTCGATATATGTCTTTCTTTTAGGTTGATATTGAGCAAAAATGTACTTTACAAGTTCCTCCACCTTTTTTTTATTTTGAAGAAAAAGTTGGCGAGAAACAGAAATACCCCATCCAAGGAAGATCATTTATGTGTAAGCCAATGACCGGTGATGATGATGACCATTCTCTTATGCTGACCACAATCTTAATTAAAGTACTGTAATTATGACAAATCAGGCAGATAAATTAATATGATTTCTCTCAAGCTGGCTGCATCCGAAGAGTTGCATTTTATACAATTTGATAAGTGTCTTTCGCATAAAGTTTTTACAAAGATTAAATGCCGTTTTTTAAATGGAAAGGGTATCGGCACTGCTAACACAAGTTATACACTTTTTATGAACACTGAATATTATTTGGCTTTTTTTAATTGCATTTTGTAATTTAGATTTTTTTTATTGATTTTTTATTTTTGCCATTTTAGGAACTTGTTTGGCCTAGAAAGGACTTTTTTGGCCGCTAACAAAAGACAGTTTAATATTAATATTCTGATGACGTTCCGATCACGTGGTTTTTTGCATCTTGCAGGAGTGAAGTATAATACCATAATATTGTTTGTTTTAGATGAAAGCCAGGCTGGATCTGCCAGTGGTCCATACTTTTAAAATTTGCATTTTTCGGGACTTGATTACAGTTTGGCTTTTTGGGTTCTTTGTCAAAACAAATTGGTGATAATACCATGTTGATAACCTTTATTATAGGGGTTATCCAAGGTTAAAGCTGTGAGAATTATGTGCAAACGGCTGGCAATAGAGTATGTGTGACATTACACTGTCCAGGCTATTTCTCAAGCTTTGTGATATGTGAATGAGCGACCATCTCAATACTTATAATAATACTAATTTCTTGAAAATATTCAGACCCTGAAAATGATGGAAGATCCTGCGAAATTTTGATAGGACAGTAGGAAGTAACAAAAAAATAATAATTATGGTCGCCAAGTATTACATCATGAAGTTCACAACTGGAAATTAAAAAAAGCTGTAAAATAATCATTTTTGACCGAAGCAAAAGATGAGCAGACGCGAAAGGTGCAATGTCACACGTCTACAGTAACCTTCTGCAGTAGACTTTCTACTGAAAACTCTCTACCGTATACTTTTACAGTAGACATTCTAACGTAGACTTTCTATAATAGTAGACTTTCTACAGGAGTCTTTCTACAGTAGACTTTCTACCGTAGACTTAGGCTAGAGTAGACTTTCTACAGTAGATTTTCTACCGTAGACGTTCTACCGTAGACTTTATATCGTAGACTTTATATCGTAGACTTTATATCGTAGACTTTCTATCGTAGACTTTCTACCGTAAACTTTCAACTATTGTATACTTTCTACCGTATACTTTCTACCGTAGACTTTCTACTGTAAACTATCTACCGTAGACTTCTACAGAAGTTATGCGTTTTCAAATTAACTTGTAACATGTTTAAACTCGGTAAGATATTCAAAGCCTGTTCTGAATATCATTTTGTTCTTCGTCAAACTAGATTGACAATCTGACCGTTCTAAGATATTAAGAAGCTTAAGCACAATATTAGTAAAAATGATTTTAGCGATTAACGCGATTTTACGACATTAATAATTTTATCAGTTTTAACTGCTTAAATTGTCTGAACTTTAACAGTCTGGGAAAATGCAGATAGGTTAACATGTCACTCAGATCCATAGAATTAAATGAATATTCACGTGAAACTGTACCTTCATATATAAATGATGGACGATTAATGATGATATTTTATTTCGTGGTTAGAAATTATTACATTTCAAACGTTCCACCAGTGTGTTGAAAAGTGACATTGCAGTGTACAGTGTGATGTCATAATTGCAGATCCAAGACAATTTGTATATATTTCTTTGAAATTTAATTGCCTCTTTCTAAAGCATAGAAACATGTTTTGTTTAATTTTTGACATTTTGTTACTTTCAACACACTGGTGATTTTTTTGAAATGCAATAACTCCTAAACGTAATAAGATTATCAAAATGATTTTTTCACCAATTAGTCCGGAAGCATGCCTATTAATAGGAACATTTATAACACACGCGAATATTGAAGTCATGCAGCCATATTGTTCAGATGTTGCAATTAAATGTCATAGTTTCTAATTTGTGTACTTGAAATATTAAAAATCATTGTTTTGAAATTCATTTGAATTTTCAAAATGGCCGTTTCGCGCCTAAAAGCCTAGCTCTATTGTCTATTTTATCTGATATTTCGAAAACGGCGTGGTGAACATATCAAATGGGAGTGGCAAAGTTGTAGCCATGACAGTAATGAAGGTATTTTCATTAGTTTTAAGTTTCCCATAGAAAAGATATTTTTCCCAGACGTATTTCAAATTTGAAAAATGTAACATTGCATAAGGCTTTAACGTTAGGATAGCAAAGGATCATGGGAAATATCACAAAATGGCGGCTTTCATGTACCAAAATGTTCCCATTAATAGAAACATTAATGTTCTTATTAATAGGCATGCTGCTGGACTGCCAATTCGTTTCTTTAATAGTCATTTAAATGTACATTCGTTACTATGTCAAAACATGGACTAATCTCTTTGGTTTGGAAATCATAATACACTGGTTTTTTTGTCAACAACATTTCATAGGTAGATTTTTAAAGATAGGTAAATATTAGAGTTGTTGATCACGATATATGCTTTCAACAGTTCAATCAGAGATTAAAATTTGCTGTTAGCTCTTAGATAATCTTTTGTTCTATAGAATTGATTAAGGAATCTTATACATCTCCCATGTAAGCCGATCATTATGACCAGGTTTGGTAGATTATTCCAAGCGCAAAAAGCCAAATCATTTTGAGAAAAAAAGAAGCCAAATTGAGTTTGAAAAGGCCAAACATTGAAGAATTAGTTCAATGGTCAAACAAGTTTGTTCTTCATGAAAGCGAACTTTAAAAGAAACAAAATGGTGAAGAAACTACTTCAATATCTTATTCGGTGAAGGAGATATTCAAGTTTGAAGCTTTGTTTTATCTGTGTAGAAATGACTGGTGTAGTAAGTCTACTATGGAAAGTTGGCATCCTCACCCACACATTCTTAACAATTGTTATTGTATTCTAAAGAAAATTAGATTAACGTTTTTACTATCTGAATTATTTTTCATCAAACTTTCTCCAGGTAGTACCCTTACAAGATTCAGTTTTACTATAGTTTCCTGACATATCTAATGGTTTTTAAGACACAAAATCGCAGGACAAATCATAATAAAATGCATACAAATTTTGAGGAATCTGAGATCACAACTAGTCTTATTTCAGTCGTTTCTACACAAATGATACAAAACTTAAAACTTAAATATCTCCTTAATGGAATATATTTTTGTAATGCTTTCTTCGCAGTTTTGTTGAAGTCATCATAAGTCATCTTTTATTTGAGATGGACTTTCTTGACCACTGAACTAATCCTTTAATCAAGTCAATAAAATTCAAGAAGGATCGGCCACTGGCGTGTCCTGAAGTTTTTCTGCAATGGGCCTGTAAAATGTATTGAAAAACAAAAGAAATGTTTTTACGTAACTTATACAACATGCAAAATATCACGTGGTATGAGCGTCACCAGAAATTAATTTTTCTCTTTCTTTATATTCTTCATGAAAGCCTTTGAGAAAACCCCAGGATTAAGCCAAATAAACAGTGACAGCCAAAAAGGTATCCAAAAAGCCTGTTTTTTAAATGTGGCTTCGAATTATAGTTGCCGGTAGCACGAAACTAATAAGGTATCACTCCGCCATTTTAAAATGAGAACCATCAGAGAAAAGGCTAATAAAAATATTTTCGAGAGGTCCCATTTCATGGGACAGAAAGCTGAGAAGTTGAAAATTTCAGGAATGGTAGAAAAATGATAGGACTTGACTATGCATATCCAAACTTGATAAGATTTGTTTCTGTAAAAGTTTCATGGGGATTTATTTTACCAAGGACCCTTACCAATATTTGAAAGATTTGGTGAGGGTGTACAACACCACTTCATTTCAGCTTTAAAAAAGAGCCAAAACCTCTGATGACCCCTATTGAAAGTACCTCCAACCAAAAGATATTAGATGGTACTTTTTGGAAAACATCACAAAAGATCCCAAATCTATAACATTCTGGTACAAATAGGACCCCAAACTTGACTTTTTCATTATAGACTTCAATGGGAAAAATAATTAATTCCGTGCTACCTGCCACTCTAAGAAAGTCTTGTCAGGTGACATGTCATATGAGCAGATGAGTTTTCTCTTCTCAATCTTGATCAAATATTTCACAATTATGACCCGAAAAATGTACTAACCCAAAGTTGACGTGTAATTTTAAGCTAGCTAAAAGCTTAATCCATCATCCGAGCCATTAGGCTGTTAGGCTCATAGAACCGGCGCTTATCCCGGTTTCCATGGCGCAAGCGGATGAGAGTACACGACTCCCTGGACGGGACGGTTCATCGCAGATTAACTTCCTAGCAGTGCTGGTACTCGTTTTACAGCTGAGTGGACTGAAGCAGGGAGTTGTCATTTAGAGTCGAATGTCTTGCTCAAGGACACAATGCAGCGCTCACGACGGGAATCGAACCCGGTTCTTTTCGAATACGAGTATGACCGTCCTTAACCACTAAGCCACTGCACCTCCATTTGTAATTTGAAGCATTTACTACCTACAAATTTAAGCGATATAGATTATTACACTTTCATACTAATATTTCTAGATATTTTTACTGATTAGAGAACGTTAATTAATTTGCAACATATGTAAAGCTTGAGGTGTTGGATACAACACGTATGATATTGCAATACGCTTTTGTTATTCCATCGATACCTAGAGCTAATTACATTTGAATTTGTACACAAACGTTTTTGAAGGCGTCTAACCGTGTAAAAACTTGCCATTTAACTTTAAACATATGGTACCTCAACATAACAGTCTAAATATATCTATTCCAATTCTTTATTGACAAAATCTTTTCATTCAATAAACGGCAACTTTACCTAATGGAAAAATGGATCAAAAGTTAATATTTAATAATGTTTGATTAACAAACTTTTGACTTGTCTGTCAAACTTTTGGCTTGTATCCCCTTGGTATGCCTCGGGCTTATTCAAACTCCAGAACACTGCAAGCATTTTGTGACAGGATGGAAACGCTTGTACTGTTTGCTAAATTGTTTGATGACTTTCAAAGAAGTCAGGGTTTCCACAGTGCTTTACCCCAGGCAATCTGCACAGCTAACATTGGAAATGACAATCACGGTGTCATCGGTCACGGCACTAATAATGCTGCAATCGTAACCAAGAAACAAAATTTCCGGTCTTCTTTGTAGCCAAAGGGTAAAGTAAAACCACACAATCAACTTTTGTACAATGTAGCTTATTTGATAACATAATAAGGTTGATTGAAATCGAACGAAAATTTTCTTGCTTTCAATAACACACAAAACAAGATAATGAAATTGATCGTTTTTATGTGTTATAATTTGACGTGTCATATCCGCTGCAAACCATGCTATGTGTAATATTTAGGGCGGATTGATCGTACGTGCAACCGGCAGTTGTTCAAAAACAGTGGATCGTGTCCACAAAGAGGGGTATATGTCCCATACCTCATATACAGTGACCTGAATAATCCCGTGGTCACAAATGCGTAATTTAGAAGATTGTGCTAGGAAGATTGAATAAACAAATTGGTAAAAGAATTATGTTAATATCTTATTCGTACACGGAATGTGTTATGTTTAAAGCTCGGGGGAAATGAGCACAAACGGCTGTTAGAAGGCTAAGTATGATCTCGTTCCCTCGTCACATTCATTTACATGTGTCTTTTTTAAATGTGAGAAAAAACAGGGGAAATGGCTGCTTTAAAATTGAAAACATTTTCAAAATTTAGTAAAAGTGACATTTTTTTTGAGATTGCAAATTTCAAGGACTTGATTTACCCATCTAGCACTCTTCAATTCTAGTATTGCATAAGGTCCATTCCTTTCTTTTCGTAGTCTGTAAAATGTTATTGCAAAATTAGAACCGAGCGACTGCAATATACGTCTATTCTAAAGATTATCTGAAATAGGACCCTCTCTCTGACTGATGTCTCTCTCGCTACAATCAATTTCTCACTCCGACACCCCTCACTAGAGTACATTTTTTGGACAATTCAATTCATACTCACACCATCTAAACACTCTTCTTTGTACCCTTGCCGGGACGGATTACTTCTGCCTCTGCAGCTGTAACGACACCCTTTTTCAATAAAGGATTACAAACCCATTAACGGAAACCTTAGAGAAGGTCCTTCGAATGTTCTTTCTGCTTTGAAGCCTATTAAAACACCACCCCGTTTCTTGCACTCCTAACGTACTCGAGCTAATCATTTTATTCCGTCTCAGTGATCCTAAAAAGACTTTCATCAACTTTGACCAACTTGTATAAAGAAAAAGGTTTTAACTCTATGAACAACAAAGCATGTTCTATTAACTTCATGTCAGCTCAATTTCTGTTAACACATCTGAGGATGAAAACATCATTATGCACGGCTTTTCTTTGATTGCTGAACCAAGGGATTAACACTGCATCCAGTGAAAGATTCTTTCACAGGAGAAGAAAAATAACTCCCAAGTAATGGAAAAATGTCAAACGTTTATCTATGTTTCTCACTTATTACCTTTTAGGTCCAATCAAAGAGTAATACCTTCGTATTATCTAATGATAAGAACTATACAATATACGTTCACTTCGGCTTCAAGATGTTTTACACCATGCATGTTTAAACTTTGAGAAACATTTGACTTGGAGAGCACACAAAGTATACGCTTTAACGCTCTGGAGGACATGCCAGATTCTACTCCCCTTAATAAAAATGAACTAAGCTTTACAAAAAAAAAAAAAAAAAAAAAAAAAAAGTAATAATGTAATTAACTTATCGCCAGAGTGAAATGGAAGATTATTCAGATTAAAAACCCGCTCGGTGCTATTCTTCTTTTACTGTTATTTTTCTGTCATTATATCTCTACCAAGGATGTATAAACACATTCTTATCGCTACTCATAGATAGAACTGTAAGAGATTTTAGTTGGAAGGGCAAGACATGATTGGGGGTGAACAAATGAACATCTTTTTAATGATACATAATTGAATACAACAAACAATGATTAGCAAATTTGCCGAAGGAAGGAGGGGGCAAATGCATTATCTTGCCTATATATTATCTTATCATTTTATCTGTATCAACTTATCAAAAATATTTTCAACTTGCACAAACTGATAAACAACACTATATACGAATCGGTTTTTTCTAGTTTGATGTAGCCTATATAGAGAGCAATGAAAATTCTTAGTAAACCAGTCCCTTATAGGCCCTATTACTTAAGAATATTAATTTGACGTATTTTCTTTCTTTTTTTGATAATCAAAGATCCAATATTCATAATTCTTTTGTTTAGCAAATTTAAAATACCGCTATCAAATCATCCCTGTAGATCAAAATCTAAATCTAACGTAAATAATTTTTTAGAGACAATTTGTTGAAGAAAATGTTGAAGTCACTATTTCCGTGTGTGTTGACAAAATTCCTACACTCGTAACTTTCAGTAATAGACGATTCAAACCGAGTTAAGACAAACGTGATTTCTTCCGTACTTCGACCAATCAACTGCTGGGGAAAAAATTTTTGTTTCCCAACCAACCACAACCACTTATGAGGAAAAATTGTAAACAGCAATACGCACGCGTATTTCTTTCATGTATAACGCACATATAATACGGGCACTTGAAAACATTTTTTCCGTACACTTGGTCGCATACCGTGCGTTAATTGTGCAGACGGCCAAGATTCACCCAGTATTTGATTGGTCAATGAGATTCCTCCCGCAGTCTGCAATTGGCTCATTATAGACGCATAAATTCCGGCCATGTGACATTATTTAAATTAGTTTTCCGAAAATTGCCGACTCGGATTTGAAAAGGTCTATATGCTACATCAATAATCTGATAATACAACATAATCCGGACAGTGTGATAGTAGTTTATCTATGCCAGGGTTGGTGGATCGTACCAAGTGCAAAACGCCAATCAGTTTGAAAAATGCGAAACTACTGAAGGTTTAAAAAGAAAAATATTGTAATCAACTCAAAAATATTCCAAATTTTAAACTGTTAAAAGGCTCGGCCACTAGCGGGTCCAGGGTGCTTTCTGTGAGGCGTAAAATACTAAAAAGCAAAAAAAAAACCAACACATGTATTATGATTGGAGGAAACACATGCAAAACATATATACAAAAAGCCAGTCAGTCTGAAAAATGTCAAACTACTGAAGGTTTAAATAAGAAAAAAAAAGGAATTAAGTCGAAAATATTCCAAATTTGAACTGTTAAAAGGATCAGCCACTGGCGGGTCCAGCATGTTTTCTGTGAGGCATAAAATACTGAAAAGCAAAACATCACCTGATCCGAACTTCAAGATTCTATTCTCTTTTATTCTCCATCATTTTGAAGAAGATAGAAAAATGAAAATAAAAATATATATACATATATATATATATATATATATATATATATATATATATATATATATATCTATATATATATATATATATATATATATATATATATATATATATATATATATATATATATATATATATATATATATATATATATATATATATATATATATATATATATATATATATATATATATATATATATATATATATATATATATATATATATATATATATATATATATATATATATATATATATATTATATATATATATATATTTTAATTCAATATTTTAATTCAAAAAAAAAGCTAAATAATCTTTTTATGCTCAATTGGCCAAACAAGTGCCAAAATCACATTTTTTCTTCAAATTTGGCTTCTACAACTGTACGAAACCAATAGACCAAGCCTGATTTGCGGAGGTACTCTTGAGTTACCTAGTAAAGTTTGATCAACATTTAGATGTTTGTGGACGTGGTTGATGAAAAACTTTCCTGACACTCAATGGTTAGTCAACTTTACTCATGGGTAGTTGTACTTTTAAGGCAAAGTTGATTTAGATATGAAAATAAACCTATTAACTAGGTTAATTACTCTTGGAAAACAAACCTATCTTCTTGATAAAAGATTTTATATCTTCAATATAACCTTAACTGTTTGCGGAGGTTACTATACTTTCTCTCTCATCAAGAAGACAAACAATCTACAAAACGTTTGCCATTATGAAGTCCATGTCATGATGAACATGTCGACTAACCTTACTTTATTGACATAACGCTAATGAGATGTACTATCCAAACTTAAAGTTTTTGTTATTCAGGTGTGATTCCATTCCTTATTCGTTCTTTTTTCTTCAAAAAATCACGTGTCATTCAAAATCTTTAAAGGACCAATTATCTCCTTTCAATATAAGGGTTTATGATGTGAAGAAATTACAATTCGGCACAATTGACAAACTTGATAAAGAATTACTTGTATAGCTGTATAGTGACGTCATGGTCCAAATAGGAAAAATATGGGAGTTATTATCTTCCTGTTGTCATAAAACAAAAACAAATAATAGATGAGCGGAAGCTTTTACTTTTAGTTACTGAAGCTGACGTTTCATAAAATAAAGTATTTGTATAACTAATTGGATCCTTAAAGGAGACATCAAGTCTGACATAATAATTATTTCATATAATAGAATTAAAAATAACAAATGTACTGACCAAGTTTCATAACTCCTGAAGCAATCTAACACAGTTTTTGTAATTATTAAGACTTTAATACTACTACTTAAAGGAGCGCTAGACCGAAAAGTAAAGGCGCTTGTTTTTGCGCATTTCACATATATATTAACCTCAACAGATCAATAAATTGATGTGTAGCCCACAGACGACATGAGGGCAAAGGTTACTTGAATAATCATATTTACCAGAAAATGACCATACAGTTGCGTGCTACATAATCATTCAATTTTTGGGGACCCCTAAAAATACGCCCTCACTTTTCGGATTAGTGCTCCTTGAATAGTACCATGGGAGCTGCCATTTTGATTTCAAAAATGCAGATGATGATGTCATCAGCCCAGAAGGATGTTGGAATGCTTTGTAATTCTTTATAATCTACCTCAAGTTTTCTAGCTTATTTTTGTGTACACATGAAATTATCAAAACATGCTGTTAAAACTTTGTGTCACATCATTTTGGGATTAAAACTTTTATGTATCTAAAAAAAAATACATTATAATTCTATTGGGAAAACTATGTCATTATGCACAATATTTCAATACAGAATTGAACAAAATGACAGCTTCATGTGTCGATTTCAAACATGAATTACTTGAGATAGGAATAAGATTTTGACTTGCTGTGTTTGGCAGTAAGTTAAGATCTGTATTCTCTATCATCTGAAATAATGATTGTATCAGACCTTAGGTATCCTTTAAATGTTCATACCCAAATTACATCAATCTTGCTTCTTCTTAAACAAAGTTCATTTTTGCGATAACTTACTAGAAAATAAAAATAAATTGAATCATCAAACTGTTTTTATGAGATTTCTTCGTGAGTTTATAATCTACTTTGGTTAGAAGCATCATACAGGTCAGGTAACTTGAATAGAAAATAATGTGAACACAGACTGGCAGATAGGCATCGGTGGGGGCGGTCACTTATCGAATAACGTGGAGATATATTTCAATTCGACGTTTTTTGGTCAAGATTTTTTGAAGTTCATTGTTCAAGAAATATGACTGCTGATTTCCACCCATGTTTCATATTTCATTTTCAATTTCCTAAATTAAATCAAGATATTTAATTGAAAAAAGGTAATGAATAAAATGCTTGATATTCAGATAGTAGGCTACATGTTTTTAATATGCATTTTTATTTTGAAATTTACACAAACGCCAATGAACAGATCAACAATTGTGTACGACTAATTGTACGTCATCAAATTTAAATCAAGATAAAGGACCTTTGCGATCCTATAATTTAATGTTAATGAGGCTGTGTAAACATCTGAGACTGTATCAAAAAACTTATCCCGCCTAATTGTTCAAATTGTCGGTAATATTGTGATGAAAGACCTTTCGTCCAATCGAATCAATATTAGAAAGACAAACCGCTAATTTTAAAACATTTGAACTCGGTGCGGTTTTTGAAAAATTTGAAGTAAACTTGTGAAGAATTCTTATTATGTGCTACCGTTAGGCAGTCGCGCATTGACAAGGTTTTCTGAAATTATGAGAAATAACTTGGGGATTTGTGAACATTATTTAGCAATAACTACGTGATAGTAACGAAGTTTCGCACATAAACAAAACAAACTTTGTTACAAACCTTCAATGAAACGACTGACAAGCGTCTATGACTAAAATTTCACAATAAAATTGGCGGCCTCCATATATCACTGTAAGCTCAGTGCGCATGCTTGAGTCTCCCGATCGGGGGACTTATTGAGTCCCCCGATCGGCGGTACAAATCAAACGGATTAAAGGAATTTTCCCATGAATTTTCATTTCCATATATGTGATAGAGGACTATTAAACAGTTCATAATTCCAGTCTGCTCACGCGCACAGTATGTTTTACCTTCAAGTTGCAAGTAAACAAACCAGACGAGCACACAGCAATTAAAGATACAACATAGACTTATATAGCTTTAAGACATACAACGAGCGCACAGCAAAATACGCTCTTGGTACACGTGTAGTATTATTGCGCGTCGTTTAGAAATACGCACATTGTACATGGCCTAAGGTTATAAAATCGTCGCTAAATTTTAGGTTCTGTGACTTTAAGAATTTCTCATTGTTACAGTCAATAGGAAAAATTGTTTGTTTACTCGCAACTCAAAATGGCGGAAGGAACTGTGAACTGGTGTATACACCCTGTCACAGTTCCGTCCGCCATTTTGAGTCGCAACTATACAAGCAAAATTTCCATTGTTCTCGCGCAATCTACAATGTGCGTATTTCTAAACGACTCACGATAATACTACCCAAACCAAGATTCATAAATACTTTAAGGAAATCCTTGCATCTGATTGGTTAATTACCCATGTTCGAATGAAGTATCGAGACATGGCTTGAGCTTCCACATGAATTTCTATAAAGAAGTTGGGAGAATTAAAATTGTTGATCAACAATGAATCTCCACTTGTTGCTTTTCAATGTGTCTTTCAGATCATACACCTCAATTTTACACTTTTGTTTTATACATTATCCCTGTAGTTATTGGTTTATAATGAAAATTGGATATTTCAACGCCAAAACAAAATAGTAGCCTATTTTCTTTTTTTGCTGCTCGCGACCGTACGTACACGTATATTCGTGTTATCATCTTGTTGTTAAATGAATCTATTTTAATGTGTTAGGAGAATAAACTTGTTATCAACATGATTCAAATTTGTTTGCATTTTCTCTTTTTTAAATTTTATGTCAGAATTTATGAATCGGAATCAAGTAGAAGGTGCCTTGGTCTCTACTGCTCATTCAAAACCGGCTATGACGTCACAGGGGCAGAGGCCCTCGGCTGCGCCTCGGGCCTCTCAGCCTCCCCTGTGACGTCATATCCGGTTTTGAATGAGCAGTAGAGACCTCGGCACCATCTACTTGATTCCTTAATTCGAGCGTAATTTGATGTGCACTCAAGCTGGTTGGTTTGTTTACGTAAATTTACGTCCTTGTGCGCATAAGCAGACTGGAACTGTGAAAGGGTGTATTTGGTGTAAACGGAGACGGAATGGTAGAAGAAGCTATGACAAAGTGGTACCGCAGGTAGCTTAATCATCATCAGTTGCTGTATCTTGTTTGCATTGAGTCTATGTCAACAAAACACTGTCCATGAACCGGGTGTAGGCATGGATAGACAGATAGACAACGGATCATTTAATGGTTTATATTTGATCTATTTTCTGTATTTGATTGTACATAATATTTGAATCTTCCTTGTCTTTGGATCCATAATACTCACCCCCTCCCCTCCCCTCCTTATGTAACACCATTGAAATAAAAGATGAAGGCACTTAATATCAAATATTTTATTCCCAAGGGACAAAACCGTAAGGAAAATTTAGTTAGCGGCCAGATATCGTGCTAACGTGGAGATTTAAAATACACAACAATCTCAACGTTTCTGATTGGTCGAAATATTTACACAATTACCAACAAGCCAATCAATGTAACGGATTTATTGGTGACGGGTCAAGCAATTTGGTTGAGGCGAATTCCTTCTTTAACATTTGCGCTGCTTTGATCAGGGAGTTGTCATTGCTTCGATATTTTCCTTATCATTCCTTGAACTCTTAAATCATCAAGGAAATAATGGAAATGAAGGACACATATATCAGCTGATCAGTATGAATAATTAGGTTATGTCAAGAAAAGAAAAAACGTTATCATTAGTCATTTACTTTATTGCGTCTGTGTGTAGAGGCATTATATGCAAAGGACACAGGTTAATAAATGTTAATGAATTATGGCATTACAAAAAGAGCGTGTATGTGTAGACATGATATCATTGCACTTTCCCACCAAGGTGTAGCGGTATTTATTGTGTACGAGCGGTAAAATGTAAAACATTCTATTTAACAAAAACTTTGACATGTTCAAGCGTATGCACAAGTTGTTTTATCAATTGACCCCTTTGAATCAATTGCTTCTGGTCACTGTCATTACACAAACACCTAAGGGCATGGAGTGTACGCAAACAATCTACACTAACGTTTGTATAACTTTATAAAGAACAATAAACCGAAATGACAGAAATTACTGCGAATCATGATTGATAGTCAAGTGTCGTCTGCCACATATCTCAAACGTTGGCTTGACCTAGTTTTCCCGCCAAATTGTTTGAACAGCACGAGTGAAGTAAATATGAACGATTACTTGACCTGTATGCCAAAACCCCGGCCAAAACCTCTTTACACGAGATGATTTACTAAAAATACAAAACACTTTTCCAAATTATTTACCAAAAAGGCTGAAAGCTAAGCTTCCACGACTCGTAGAAGGTTGATAAAATGTTTACTTATGAAATTATAATTTTAGTGACCATAGTGGTGTCAGGTTTTATTTGATCT
The DNA here is from genome assembly GCA_020152595.1 of Chiridota heheva. NCBI lineage: Eukaryota > Metazoa > Echinodermata > Holothuroidea > Apodida > Chiridotidae > Chiridota > Chiridota heheva. The sequence goes on along the minus strand of JAIGNY010002710.1, from coordinate 4,405 downwards.
GCATACATTTGTCAAAAAGTTAATGAAAATATTTAAAAAGCGAAAGTGCATTTACATCATTCTTTCTCAGAGGCTGATGTACATCTTTATATCCAAGTTTTGTATTAGCTTTGAAAATGTATCTGTAACGTTTGTTATAAAAACATCTATCTTGTGTGACGTTAATGTACTTTCCACATCGTTGTGAACAGCTTGACAGACAGAAGAGGTGACATGTTTAAACACTTCATTATGTGAATTAACTTTATAACTTGCCTATAGAATCAGCCTAACCTAACCTATTTTTGAATTAGTGAAAGTTTGCCATTACACTTGAATTGTCATTGTGATACGTAAAAGAACACAAAATGTATTATCTTATTTTTGACTTACTCATTGGAATCATAAGGATGCTGTCGTAGATTTCGTGACAAAATATTTCATGACGTCATACAGATATCGATCATTCGTTATGTTGTTTAAGTTCTTCCACAAATTCAATAATTTGACAATGTTGCAATTATTAAATAGTATTGCAATTTCAATAATGTTTTTTAAGGAAACGAAGTTATTCTATACTTGTATTGGTCATAGAAAGCTTTGTTTTAGAGTACATTAGGGGATATGGTATACAATATCATTTATTAGAATAAAGAGCATTTGGTAATCAATATTGATTGATAAGCAGATAAGCAGACCTACCGATCAAACTGTATTTTAATTTTAGACGAATCATGAAGTTTATATCTAGCTTGATATAGCCTAGTGAGATAAATACCTCACTCAGTAGGGCACAAGGCAATACTTGCATACTGTTTATAGCAGCCATGTAATGGCTATAGCCTATACTACAGTTAGATGTTATCTGATGTTATCTAACTAGATATAGCCGTATTAATCTTTAGCATAACCGATGTACACAATTAATTTGAGCCACATTCTGAACTGTTTGTAAGAATCTTGAGACTTTGAATTAAATCTTAAAAACCTAATCAATCTTTAAAGTTTATGCTTGAAAGAAAGTTCAGTCGATGAGAAAAAGAATCATCACGCGTTAAACTCACACTCTCTCAATAATGCACCATACTGATAGTAAAGTTTGCAGAGGGCATTGTTACCCTTCATTCAGTCATTCAAAACTGTCAAGACGTACTTTGTGTCCAAATAGTCCTTGTACAGGCAAAGCTGACTGTTTATATTCAACCACAATACCATTGAATTGTCTTTTGTTGAAATTCATTCACCGTTCCAGAAATTTAGGAACTTTTTAACTTTTCATACGACTAAATCAGTAAGTTGTCAAAGTGTCATATTTGAACGCTCGTGGCTTTAAACTGATCGTGGGAAAATCACACCCTATCTTGGGCTTTTGTAGCTTTTCATTCAAATTACAAATTATTTCTTGATTTTGTTTAGTCTTTTTTATATATTGCTTGATTTCTGAGTTGGAATAATGTCATATTTGCATTGCACATTGTTCGGAGGGTATTGGAAATAAAAAGGTGTGTGTTAACTATTCGCCTGGTTGAACTAATATGTTTGGATACTATTGCAATCTTTACAATATGAAACCCACAGTTATTGGTGTGATTCATCTATCTATCTGTCTATGGTACTTAAGGGGCAAGCAGGACGGATACACCAGACGAGCTAAATCTACTACCTTTCCCTAAGAAAACCAAATCAAATGAATATAAAATATTGTTGCATATGTGACAACGAAAGTTGCATATGCATATTTATTTATCTATTATCTTTCTTAATAATATCTTACGGTAAAATTTGTATTACATTGAGTAATAAAACATGAAAATGTACGAAAAATGAATTACAGCAGCCTTTAATGATGTAAATTGTTTTATTTCTTTATCTATTTATTGCACATCTTCTCGTCTTTCGTGGATAATGATTCATCTGAGCATGTAATCTTACTACGTTCTTAGAAATCTCAGACAACGCCAGGCTACAACTGTATGCGCACTTCTTGCATTAAAGACCAAGCGATCTCTCATTTGATCTTCTGGAGACATTCTGGCAGTCTGGAGGACACCCGAATCATGGTAAAAGGAAAATATCTTATTCTGATACCAGAGCCAAAGACATGCATAGCATTCAGTTCAAACGAGATCAGACACTCGTGATAGATAAAGCTACATGATACCACTTTGTCAAAGCTGCTTCTACTATCCGTCTACGGATGATAATGATGGTTGTGGTGGTGGTGATGATGATGGTGATGATGATGGTGATGATGATGGTGATGATGGTGATGATGACGATGACGATGATGACGATGATTATGATGATGATGATGAGATGATGATGGTGACGATGACGATGACGACGACAACGACGACGACGACGACGACGACGATGATTATGATGAAGCACTTAGTAATAGTTCACAATAATGCAATAACAATTAGTTAATTTACCAATTATTAGACCTATCTGTTCGTAGGACCATTGTCTGATATGGTATCGGTAGCCAATTGCGTTACCGCAACTGTCGTTATATGTTTTTACTTAATAATTGTTTAGTCAGGCAGGAGTGTGTTTAGTCACCAGATCTTTTCAACATTTACAGTGAAACAATACTTCGTAACATCAACAGTCCTGAGAGGCTGAAAGTTGGAGGCTATAATATGAATAACCTACGCTATGCAGATGACATGGTGCGTATAGCAGTTTCTTCTAGATAAAATTGTAGAGGTGGTTTCCAAAAAAGTCATAAACCCATTATGTAGTATACGAAGCCAAGGAGAAATAAATAAACAAGTACAACAGTTTAAGTACTTGGGCTACACATTAACATCAGATAGTCGGTAAAGTTAGAAAACAGAAAATGTTATAAAATTCCTTGAATCTTATGCTTTCTTAACGAATATGAGTTGTTCTTGCATAATAATACCTATGAGGCCTGTATATTTTGAAGACAGCTATCACAAGAGCAGAGCTAGGATAAAATGTCAGCCAAATCAAAACTACTGAGGGATGATGTGACAACGTGATTAATGGAATACATTGGGACAAGGGTGCGCAGTCTTATAACAGTATAAACGAGAAGTAGAGAGAAAAGTATTCCCTGAAAGAATTTCACCTTCTTCCTATTTTTTTTAATGTTTTTTAGTTTGTTGAATGATGAATTGGGAAAATTGGGAAATTTTGAATAAACATTTACAGAAAATTGAGTAAAATCATTTTGAAATTTTGGCAAGAAATTTGAAAAAAATCTCCAATAATTGATGGAAATTTACCGACAATTGACCGAAAATCGAAAAAACATTGCCCCCAACATGAAAAAAGTTTCTGAAAATTGACATTAATTGCACGAGAATTCAGGGAAATGTCCAAAATTGGAAGAAATTTGCCAAACATTCGAGAAAATGTCTTAAAAATTGAAGAAATATTACCCCAAAATGAAGGAATTTTTCCGAATCTTGAAGATCATTGCGCGAGAATGAAGGAAAATTCCTAAAGATTCAAAATAAATTCCCAAACATTGAAGGAAATTTTCCAAGAATTAAAGAAGAAAAAAAGCCATAATGGGGAGAAATTTTCCGAAAACTCCACGAGAATTAAGGAAATTGCCTAAAATTGAAAGAAATTTCTCAAACATTGCAGGGAATTCCCCGGAAATTGATGAGAATCGACAAAAAAACTCCCCAAAAGCAGGAAATTTTCCGTAAATTGCATGAGAAAGAAGGAAATTTCCCTAAAATTGAAGAATATATACTCAGATTAATGATTGCCCCAAAATGAAGGAAATGTTTCAAATTTGAAGAAAAGTGCACAAGAATTAAGAAAATTAACCAAAATTGAAAGACATTTTCCAAACATTGTATGAAATTTTCCGAAAGTTGAAGAAAATATAAACAGTCACTACGCCCCTTCTGAATCCGCCTCTGAACTGTCATATCATGTAAATTAAGGTTTTTTCAGTAACCTGTATGGGTGATTTAAACAAAATTATAGGGCTATTACAAATTATTATGCACCTTACAATTTTTTGCTTACATTATTATTTTTTATTTTTTATTTTTTTAAGGGGGGGGGGGCAGAAATATTATTAGGCGAAAAATGCCCCCTCTCCCTGTGGCTACGGACCCGCCCCAACACCTTACTCTAACAATTCATTTCATATAATTATTTATGAAGGTTTAACATTTGTTCATGAGTGAGGTAATTGCAAATGATTCACGGAAGACCTTCCTAAATGTTCAGAATGTTTTACTAGTGTCACCATTGCGGTCATTTATGAATTATTGATATGAACCAACGACGTTCAAAATGCACAGCTGCACTGTAAACCACATGTATCCTGCTATTATCTATTCATCCATTTAATTTGTATTACAAATAATTTCTAAATTGTGGCACATAGGTGGTATTTGCTTTACTTTTGACTACACCACGTCATATCAAC
>JAIGNY010002706.1:0-13333 GCA_020152595.1 Chiridota heheva | reverse complement strand
CGAATTAATACATCCGATAATAGCATGAAAAAGGGATATGGAGCTCAAATTTAACCCCCTCCCGCCACAAAAAATGGTGGTTTTAGATGTGAGTGTTGGAAAGGATATGGTCTCTACACCCCCATAAGTGAAAAAATAATACATATGTATACGTTTTCGGGCTTAAGAAAATTAAAGTCAGAAGTGTGAAGTTGTATTTCTTTATGATTTTGCCCAAACGTATTTTGTCTTCAGAACTGGAATCAGTTTACTCGTTAAATTTTGCTTTTTGAGAGAATGGAAATTACTGCTATCTGGTGATGTTCTGATATGATTATGATAAACATGTTCTGTATGGAAATAAACTTTGCCAGTTTGATGAAACGTGGATGGCATAATTTTGTGTAAAGTCGGAACGATCCATTTTATGACGAAACAGAAAGACCTATTCACATATTCGTCCAAAATAGAGGATGTTCAAATACAGCTTGCAAGACCTGGGAAGTGTCATTTCGGGCAATCTAGAGGTACCTTTTTTTTTCAAAAAATTTGCCACGCTACGCGCCAACTGATGGTGGCGCTCCGCTTAGATAGTATCAACGTCGCCGCACTACTAAAACAAACGGTGCTACATGGGCCTGGTCTAATATATATAAATTTATATATATATATATATATATATATATATATATATATATATATATATATATATATATATATATATATATATATATATATATATATATATATATATATAAATTTATATATATTAGATATATATATATATATATATATATATATATATATATATATATATATATATATATATATATATATATATATATATATATATATATATATATATATATATATATATATATATATATATATATATATATATATATATACCACTTCATACCACTGAAGAAGAAACAGGAGTTTTCAGAAATATTTGGTTTTTAAAATAATCTGTTGGCTAGAGACATTGTCATTTTTTCCTAATTTGTTTTATATATATATATATATATATATATATATATATATATATATATATATATATATATATATATATATATATATATATATATATATATATATATATATATATATATATATATATATATATATATATATAAATATATATATATATATATATATTTATATATATATATATATTTATATATATATATATATATATATATATATATATATATATATATATATATATATATATATATATATATATATATATATATATATATATATATATATATATATATATATATATATATATGTATAAATTGAATACGTTAGAAAAAATGAAAAAATGCAACTAGACCAAGCGTAGCCAGAGGGTGGGGGCCTAGGCCCTCTCCAAATAACAAACTCGAGATCTAATCTAAACACCAGTAATGAACTATATAGAGACTGGACATAAAAAACTAACGACATCGAAACCCATTACGCATACGTTTTTTCACGAACATGTATGACGTGATACAGACTGACAGTAGGCTTTTGGTGTAGTCGTCGCGTATATCCTACTAACGTATGCTGTGCTCTTTGAGTGGACCACTATTACGCTCTGCAGCAAAAAAAAAAAAAAATCAAATTACACAATCGGAATCAACAGGAAGGTAAGATTTTTAATCATTATATGAACTTATGTCTTATTCATGAGAGAAATGCGCCCTTAAGAGATGCAATAACGTGCAAAACTGGTGAGCTTTCTGCACCTTCGAAGAACTTCAATGAAAGTGTCCAATCACATTCACTGTGCCTACCAATCACATTAACGGATGTGTATTGTACCGTGAATTCCAGCCGAGTTGTGCGGGGAGTACATTAAGTGACAACTCCAACTCGCCGACAATAATAATTCGTATTACAACGATAAAGCATGCATTTTCAATGCAATCTTTTGTATTTTCTTTACCCCTTCCCAATGTGGGTGAAATTTGGTTCAGCAGGGGCGTCGGACGCCTATAAAAATTTGAGGCCAGAGCCAGTAGTTATTGACGGCCTGCAGGCGCGGGTCCAGAGGGGGGCGCACCCGGCGCACGCTCAGGAAGAATAATCTGTATAAAGAACGCATTTATTCAGGGCCTTTTTAGAAATCTGAAGTGGGGGCCATTTATCAAAAGGGATCTTTCCAGTTTCCATCTCTCTCATGTAGAAGTTTTAGAAAAGCAACAAAAAACGTTATCGGCTCAAAAATCTGTTGAGCGGGGGGGAAGGAGGGGAACAACTTTACATTGACCAAAATCTAATTATGGAGAAACAGTAATTTTGGTGCCTTTGTAATAGTAATAAAAAAGGGACCTTTACTAAGGGTCAAAATACTTTAGTGGGGCCGCTGGGGGGTCGCACCCACACTTAGTAGGCCTACGTTAAAACGACCCTGATGTTTTATAGAAATGATTTTCTGTTAATTGGCTTCAATGATTGTGATTTCTCACAAAACAATCACAATGCTAATTTGGACGTATTTTCTATGTATTTACTCGTCCCGTCCATGTACACTGTCCTCACTCTGTGGTCAAGTGCATTCAGTAAATCACATAGAGGATGCATAGGCGATATGGGATATCCAGATCCCGTTTTAAAAACAATATTTCAGTACCTTTACGATTTCCCCATGGCTAACAATAAGCTCATTTAAAAGAAAAAGAAAAAATGTTTTGAATGGTACAAAGAACCATACAGGTTACCACACAATGTGTTCTAGCAATAGGCTTTAGATACCTATTACTTTTTCAAATTTCTTACAAAACAATGTTTTTCCTCTTTATGGTCATTTTGTACGTGTTTAATTTTACTTGTAGAATTATCAGAGGGCGCTGTGGGTGACCATTGTATTCCCCTTGGGGGCATAATTTGGCATGTTATGTTATTCTTTGTTCAGTGAAAATTGTTATTGCAAACTTTTACTTTTAGCATACCATGCTTACCATCCACTAATATTGAGAGACCCAAACCGGTGTACATGTCATGTACCGGGGAAGCTGTGAGCTTTATAAACAAAAAACAATTTCATTTAACTTGGCTTCTGAGATGCGTGTACGTCCTATTCCCATACTGTAGGCCCTATTCCTCTCACATATTGGCGTTGGAATGTTTTGATTCTTAGGGGCCAATTGATCACCGGCGTGAGGTTCAGACGTTGTGGGACCAGACAAATATTAATCTACAAACTAACTTTTGAAAGTGTGAGGTCAAAAAGAACCGAGAAAAACTTAGACCAATTGTTGATACCATCCTGTTGTGTGCTCGTCAGAACATTGCATTTAGAGCACATAGCGGAGAGCAAGGTACTGTATCCTCAGAAGGAATTGAACCGTCGGTAAATGATGGCAACTTTCGTGCCTTGCTGCGATACCGCATCAGAGGAGGAGATGAAGTTCTCAAGGAGCATGTACAAACAGCAAAAGGAAATGCAACATACCACTCCCCTCAAATACAAAATACCTTAATATCCGCTGCAGGAGAAATTGTGAAGAAAAAAAACGTACTGCGGCGCATTAAAACTGCTAAATTCTGGGCGCTTGTTGCAGATGAAACAACTGATCGTCACCATCGTGAGCAGCTTGTCGTGGTGATCCGCTATGTTGTGAATGACTCTGGTTGGAAATGTTATGAAGATCCTATTGCAATTTTCGACATATACTCGGATATCAAAGCAGTTGAAGGTGATGATTCAAACAAAGACTAAGCGGGCAGGCAATAGGTGATGCGTTGTTGCGGATTATTAATGAGATTGGCTTAGACTTGTCAAACTGTGTTGGTCAGGGATATGATAGAGCCAGAGCCTTGTCTAGTGACCGAGTAGGAGCTGCACAACGATTTTCTGAGAAGGCAGTTAATGCACACTTCTATCACTGTTCCATGCACTGCTTGAACCTAAGTGCATCAAGGGCCATTAAGACACCGTCAGCTCAGCACGCGCAAGAGGTCGTGAAAGACACTGCATCATGTTTTCGATCCAGTGCAAAAAGGAGTGCCCTCTTGAAGTCGTGCATCGATAAGTGTGAAGACACACGGATTACCAAATCACACCTCATAAAAAATGTGCTCCACAAGATTCATCAAGCAACACACATCCATTGTATGTTTCCGTAACTTGCTGCGGTTTGTGATGGAAAGTTTAAATATGATGACCAGTTGGCAATCCCAGAAGCTAGAAAAACAGCGAACACACTCATTAATTCAATCTCCCAACCCACAACCACAATAGGCCTCGTCGTGTCAGAAAACATTTCTAGCATTATGCTTCCTTCCACAAGGCTGCTTCAAACAGCGGGATTTGATTTGGTTGAGGCTATGGAATGTGTTACTGAGATGCTTGACTCCCTCGATTCTCTGCGATCGTCTGAAAGATTTGCAAGGATGTTTGAAGATGCCAAAGCTGTTGCAACCTTGTTGGGCATCACACTCAACAAACTGAGAACTGCTGGGAGGTCCTTGTACAGAGCTGCTGCTACCACTACAGGTGATTCTACCGTAGAAGACTATTATCGGGTAAATGTATTTTATCCTACCATTGATGGAGTCTGCCAGGACGTAAGACTTCGGTTTGGTCCAAAACAACAGCAAGCTGCCCATTTCTCCCGTGTTATACCGGCATTCATGAACTTCAACGATATAGATGGGGACTGGCTCAAACTGGAAAAAGCGGTTTAAACATATATGGATATCTTTTCTGACCCTTTGGTTGCCATACAACACGAGTACCGACTGTGGAGTACAAAATGGAAAACACAACCAACATCATTCTTACCACGTACAGCTTTGGCCACTCTTGATCAATGTACCATGAATCCAAATATATCAGTCATTTTGCAAATTTTGGCTACATTGCCTGTTACCACAGCAGAAGCAGAGCGATGTTTTTCTCAAATGGAGCGTACACTGACAAGTATAAGGGCATCGATGGAGGAAGAACGCCTTGAAGCTTTGATTCTCCTACAAATTCATCGCCAAGACACACCTTCCATTGACGAGGTGATTGATCGCTTCGCAGCAACTGCTGCCAGAAGACTGAAATTTGTTATCTGATTGTCATTGCATCGTTGCACTTATTTTTAATATGATTTCATGTTTGTGTTTAAAAGATATAATTGCTTGATTTAAGAATTAATAAGAGTTGTATAATTTATGTGATAGATAACAGCAATGACGGTTTTACTCATGCTTTTAAGCTTTGGATAGGACCATCTCTTAAAAATGTTCATAGACCAGTAAATTATAAGATATTCTGACTGGTGATGTAGAGCGAGGTGATTTAATACCTTCAAAGTGATTCATGTGCCAATTGTGGCAAGGAAATCTCAACACCACACATGTTGCAATATTTGTTAGGGTTGAAATTTTCTGTGACCCGTCACTAAGTATAGTTTTGTCGGGGTACTTTTATCATTCAATAACAATACTGAACTAGGCCTATACTCCTCATTTTCTTCAATATATTATTGTAGCGATTAATATTTTTGTTAAATGAGACACAAGCTCCAGAAAAAAATGTATTGTACAAAAGAGGACAGAAATGATAACAAACTGATGCCATTCCAAGCTAAGTTAGTATATTTCAAACAAACGTTATCCCCTTTTACAGTCACTACAACAATAACTCTCAAGGAACAGCGCCTTTTGGAATTTTTAGACTTTTCACCCCAGTAAGCATTAAGAATGACATCAGAGATAATTATGCAGGGTTCTCATTATTTTATATGGAAATTTCAATCATATTTTAACTGTTTGAACAACTTTAATGAAAACTTTGGAAAAACTTTATTTGTTATGAAAGAGGACAAACCTTCATAAGTTCTTTCTTAAGTGAAGTCAGAAGGCCTACTTCAAAAATCTCAGGAGGACTTTCATTTTGAAAAAAAATTGTATGTTAGTTAGTGGTGTCATCGATTTGCCAGACAGTCAGTGTGAAAGTCTTTTTTTTTTAATCTTATGTCTATTTGTCCTCTCAGCAAAATCCGTGGTGTGACTTTCAGATATTTTAAAAATAAAATGCTTTTATCATAGTATTAGAACAGTATTTTAATCGTCAGATCGTAAATAAAGGAACACAGAAAAACATGGAACATTTTGTAATTTGTTTTCAGTATATCAAATAGGTATTTGTGCGAAACAGTTATGTTTATAACCATGAACATTGACGACTGTGGATGTATGTGTTGTCACTCTTCATTGTTTTCATGCCCCAGGTTCCAAATATTAACATCATTGCCATGATTGCCTCTTACATAATCATAAGACGCATCCTAGCGGCCTCATGATCCCCCGCACACAAGTTGCGGTATATGCTATAAAACAGGAATTAATTTTCTCTCTGAAAATGGGTCGATGGTCCAGGCCTACCCCGATAGAAAACAATCCTGGGTACGCGCCTGCGCGTAGCGTAGTTACAGGAGAACCTTGGGGTAAATACCCCGAGACTTTCATGCACACTTTGTTATTGAGTTTTGTTTTATATTTCTAAGGAAAAATGCGAGAACAAGGGGACTTAAATCGATCATTTTGAAGAAAATATTGTCACTTTTTCCCATTTTGGGGGGCAGTTCCTGCAAGTCTAGGGAGCGTTTTTCAAAAATTTCCTCCATATACGTTACACGCCAACCCATAGTGGTGCGTACGTAGCGCAGTTACAATAGGGCAAACTTCACCAAGGGCTGATGGTCTAGGCCCCCCGTTAAAAAAATCCTGGCTACGCGCCTGAACTAGACCATATAGTAATGCAACTAAACGTTGCAATTTATGTTTAATTGAAAAACTTTACTTAATTTACAAACCCTGTGATTCTTCGCTTAAAACGAGATCTGAATTAATGTCCACTTGTAAACACTCTACAAAATTCTTATCAAATATCAAAAAACAAACACAAAGATAAACTGATACTAACGCACGCCTTATTGACCTCCATTGTGACCTATTGTAACCTATAATTGTAATTATTGTCTTCAGTAGATCACATACACCCGATGAATGAGGTACTATTGTACTCTTACGAAACAAATTTGTCGTGTAAAAATTATGATGTAGAAGAAGCTTAGTTCGACCCAATTCGTTATTATATATATATATATTTATATATATATATATATATATTTATATATATATATATATAAATATATATATATATATATATATATATATATATATATATATATATATATATATATATATATATATATATATATATATATATATATATATATATATATATATATATATATATATATATATATATATATATATATATATATACATATATATATATATATATATATATATATATATATATATATATATATATATATATATATATATATTATATATATATATATATATATATATATATATAAAATGATAATGGTAGTGTCATATAACACCAACACGCCAACTTTGAAAGGAAACTTGATATTTCCCACAACTTAGTCTTTCGTCAGATGGAGACCAAAAGATAACTAAATAAAGTATTACATAATACAACAATGAGAGAGAGAGAGAGAGAGAGTTGAACACACAATTACAATGACGGGGTCGTCGCCTGCGTATTCGCTTATGATAGTACAAAATGCTATCACGAAACGCTTAATACGACCCGGACGAGAACACAGGCGACGTACGGACAGACATAACATCGACAACCAAGTCAATGTCCACGGCCTTGATAACCAGTTGTGGTGCACTGGCGTGTCTGCCCACCCCAGGATTGAACCTGGGCCTCGTGGTCTGTTACGGTATGATAACCGCTACACCACAGTAGGTAGATATACAACAATGCTTAAAAAGGTCACTTAACCCTTACTCTACCAGCACTCTTTTGAAAATGCGCTCGGGAGGCGGGGCCAAAGATTTGGGCACCCAAAACGGCGATAATATCGCCGCGTGGTAGATGAGGTTAATCAAGGCGTGATTGTTGAAGGTCCTCCCCCTTCCAGGGCAGAAAAGTCAGGCCCCTTCGGCTTTCTGGGCCCGCTGGGCCGCCCACCGATCATGCTGCCTATTTTCGCTGGCGCATATGTCGTGGGTTGATTAACCCTTACTCTACCAGCACTCTTTTGAAAATGCGCTCGGGAGGCGGGCCAAAGACGGGCACCAAGAAATGCGATAATATCGCCGCGTGGTAGAGCGTTAAAAAGTAGTTGAGGTTGAAGAGGAAAGCTATGTCTTTGTTAGTCCTTCTGTATTGTTTGTGCCCAGTCGGATAATCAGTTCAGTTTCCCTAAGTAGTTATCTTTTTTTTTAGTCGTCTGAAGGTTGCCTTCTAGAATAGAAAATCTGAGATGAGAGAGATTATGTTCTGGGGAATTAAAATGAGAGGATCCTGGAAAGCCACTTTTTTTATTTGCCTTATGCTCCTTTTATGGTTGTTGAAACAGAGCCGGAATGTGGTTTCTGTTTGTCCTATGTAATAAAAGGAGGGGCAAAGGTTGGAAGTTAAGATATAAATAATGTTGCACCTGTCACAATTGAATGGGCCTGGGTTTAAAATATTGCAAGATTCATGATTTGTCATTCATCATGTTTCTACAAATTTGACACCTACTTTTCTCTCAAGGGGTTTACTTCTTATAGGCATGTTGTGTAGGTTGGGTGGTTGACGCCTAACCACTATTGAGGGAGAGATATATATATATATATATATATATATATATATATATATATATATATATATATATATATATATATATATATATATATATATATATATATATATATATATATATATATATATATATATATATATATATATATATATATATATATATATATATATATATATATATATATATATATATATATATATATATATATATATATATATATATATATATATATATATATATATATATATATATAAATATATATATATATATATATATATATATATATATATATATACATATATATATATATATATATATATATATATATATATATATATATATATATATATATATATATATATATATATATATATATATATATATATATATATATATATATATATTATGTATATATATATATATATATATATATATATATATATATATATATATATATATTTATGTATATATATATATATATATATATATATATATATATATATATATATATATATTTAGATATATATATATATATATATATATATATATATATATATATAGATATATATATATATATATATATATATATATATATATATATATATATATATATATATATATATATATATATATATATATATATATATAATATATATATATATATATATATATATATATATATATACATATATATACATATATATATATATATATATATATATATATATATATATATATATATATATATATATATATATATATATATATATATATATATATATATATATATATATATATATATATATATATATATATATATATATATATATATATATATATATATATATATATATACATACATAAATTTGTCATACTGCGGGTATGTTTTTTTTTTTCCCAGGTGGTGGGCTGCATACCTTTCAGTATGAGCTGTCCCTCCCAGTGTGTACTTTCGCCTGTCAGCAGAGGTGACACAGAGATTAGATAAAATGTACCAACTAAAACTGTACTGAACTCCCCCCCTTACCCCTCCCGTCTCTTTCCTCCCCTGCACTCATCCCGTACAGAACAAAGGCAGAAAATATCAAACATATACTCCGGGATATTCAAGTTATTCAAGTTATAACTTACGTATCGCATGCGTAACGGCGTGGGTCCTGTGGCCCGTTGAAAGGCCCCAGGGTGATCCAGGGGCAAAAGGGGCCACAAATTGCCTAAATTTAGTCAAACACAACCTTCGAAATTGAACTGATGTAAAGTAGACAAATCTGACGATAAAATCTACTAACCAGCTGACAGACTACTGCTTCTGTAAAAATTGAGAAAATTTTGGCGCATTAGTGGGTCTAGGGGCGAAGCTCTGGTGGGTACAAGAGGAAGTCCCCGGATGCGCTGAATATTTGTTGTTTTCGATGCCCCAAAATGCAAAATGGCTGAAAATCAAGACACAGAAGTGGCAACAATTCAATTTCTTAACAGGTAGAGAAGAAATTTCACCCGTTGAAATAACATAACATAACATAACAAGATAATGGGCTGAGAGGGGTGAATTACCCCATTAAAAACCCAAACTACCACCACCACAAAAAAAAAAAAAAAAAAATCTTAGAGTAAGTAAAGAACTTATCAACGTTGACCAGTGAAATTGTGAACAGAATTGGAGCTAACTACCCACTCAGGCAAACCATTTCCCTCATTAACAACTCTTTACGAAAAGTAAAACGCCTAATATCTATCCGTGTGAACTCTTTGGTCAATTTTAAACAGTTACTATGTGTCACATGACGATTAGCTGAAACATGCAAGGAAGTCAAAGCATCACTACCAGATAGGAATTTAAAAACCTAAATCATATCGTCACGTACTCTTCTCAGCTCAAGCGTGGTCAAACCAAGAATTCGCAAGCTAGATTTATAAGAGAGATTCCTTACTTCGGGAATAAGTCTAGTGGCTCTTCGCTGAACCTGCTCCAAAATGAAGTTACCCTTCTCATAAAAGGGACTCCAAGCCTGAATAGCATACTTAAGGTGAGGCATGACTAACTGCTAAATTAAGAACAACCTCTCTACCAAGAAAACAAAAAATTCTTATAATCAAACCAAGTATCCTATTTGCCCTTGCAGTTGCTAAAGCACTGCTTATTATATGTAAATAACATCCTTGATAATATAAACAGCACAGTTAGACTGTTTGCTGATGACTGCCTTGTGTACAGAATAATTGATAACTTCTTTGACCAACAAATCCTCCAACATGATCTTAACAAACTTGAACAATGGCAAAACAAATGGCAAATGAATTTCAACCCCTCTAAATGCTAGTACATCTTGTCAATTTCCTCTAAGAAATGCTTTAAATCACCTGCTTATACCTTATGCAACCAGCCACTAAAACATGTCAGCTCCCACCCATACCTAGGTGTTAAAATTGATAATAAACTTAGATGGGATAAACATATACATAACATAACAAAGAAAGCTAACTCTGTACTTGGCCTACTAAAACGTAACCTCTCAAACTGTCCCACCGACGTTAAATTCACTGCTTATAAAGCTCTAGTCAGGCCAGTACTTGAGTACGCATCAGCAGTCTGGGACCCCCATCACCAGTGCGATGTGGATAAACTTGAATCTATTCAAAGGAGAGCAGCCAGCTTCTGTATGACAGACTACTCTTATAAATCTAGTGTAAAAAAAAGGCCTCATAAATTAGATTGGCCCCTGCTGAAAACAAGAAGATACAACACCTGGCTACATATGCTATATAAAATCAATAACAATCTTGTCGCCATCAATAAAGATGAACTTATCCCCACCGCCAGAACTAATACAAGAAATAATCATGACCTTAATTTCCAGGTTCCCTATGCTAGAAAGAATGTATTTAAACACTCTTTCTTCCCTCACACACTAAAGGATTGGAATGCTTTACCGTCAGACATTGTACATGCACCAAGTCTCAACTGTTTTAAAGCTAAACTTACCAACACTTGTATTGCTAAGTAGTCTTTTTATTTTTTTACTTATACAGTTTACGCTCGGTTGGCGTTCATGTCCTCTAAAGGATTTTTGCCGACTTAACCGATTCGGATTTAGAATCGGCACACTGTGATGCTTAGTAATGACAACACCTAGATCCCTTTCTTGATCAACACAACCAAGATTTGAACCATGGCAGTAATCAAAAGCCAAGTTAAACTTGAGAAAGTTAGGACAAAATTGGACATATTCCAGCATTCAAAATCGATAAAAAATTTATTAAGAATTAAGTTTCATATTATGCTGGTAGTTTCTCGCCAATTAGCGAGCCAAAACAACAAAGTAAAAGGGGCACTTCCAGCAATTAAAGGAAAAGGACCTTTTTTGTAATATTTTTTTAAACTGGTAAAAGTAGGCGCACATTCCATCAGTTTTTGCACCTTTGACAGTAAATTACAAGAGGGGCACTTTTTATTTTAAAAAGAGGCACTGTTTTATTTGTTTTCGGAAAATGAGGGGGGGGGGGGACGTTCCCCCTGGCACTCCCCGGTTCCTATTTGGGTTTTACGGTTTACCCTGTCATTCGTCTTTTTTGTAACTTGAAAAGTAAAATTAAATTTTTAAGCGTTTTGACGCAATAATCCATTTTGATCGCAATTGATATCTGGCACTCATGTCTGTGGTTTTAGCTTTACAGTATTGTTACACTAGTTCTGTGTCTGCAAATTGGAAAATTCACTGTGGCCTATGCTTGCTTTAACGTACCGGTTATTAAGCCATTGTTCAGCGAAAAAAATGATATTTTCGTCGGTTATGTAGACGACATTTATTGAAGGAAACAATATTCGTATTGAGGTAAGTTTAACTTTAAGTAGCCTACATTGTTATTAATGTTACCAGCCTAGGCTAGGCCTAATTTGTTATTGTTCTGTGTTAATAAGCTTTTGTCATGTGATTTTGACAACGTTACTGAGTCATGGGCACAGTAGCTTGAGTAACGTTACAAATATGTGCAAATACAGAAATTATATGTAGGCCTAGCCTAGGCCTCAGACTCCCAGGGGTCTGCAGACATCTCCAGATACCCCTGAATCCCAATCCTGCTGACCCCCTTCCTGAATCCCAATCCCTGAACCTCTCCACCCTCCACCCCTTTCACCCTGGGAATCCTAATCCCGCTGAAACCTTCCTCCTCCCTGGAATCCTAATTCCCTGCGACTGTCTCTGGTCTGACAGACCAGAACTCACCTGAAAACTTTTGTAAAGGGTCATGCTGCAAACCACCAAACATCCCCACCCCGAATCCCAATCCTGCTGAAACATTCTCTGAAAAAAAACCAATCCTGCTGAAACTTCCCTCCTTTCTTCCCATCCAAACCCAATTCCATTCTCTGGAAGCCCTGAATCCAATCCGCTGAAACCCCTGAATCCCAATTTAATCCTCTGACCCCGATTCCAATCCCAGTCCCACTGAATCCCTCCTGCAATCCCAATCCCACTGAGTATGAGTACATGGCCATGAGTTCCATCATTGAGTATGAGTACGCAGTATTTGATTTATATGAGTACAAGAACTCATGTAATGAATACAACTATATATTACAAAGTACAAAAAGTATATTATACTTATGCTTTTTTCACCAAAAATATGAACGATTGCTTCTGATAGTTTTGAATATTTATTACGCCTTATGGTTGACCTGATCCAGAACCCACAAATCCTCAAATCAATTAGCTTGGGATGAAATCTAAAAA
>JAIGNY010002704.1:12500-13915 GCA_020152595.1 Chiridota heheva | reverse complement strand
GTATGTTTGTATGTATGTATGTATGTGTGTATGTAACTACTATGTATGTATGTATGTATGCTAACATGTGTATATATATATATATATAAATGTGCTAACATGTATATATATATATATAAATATATATATATATATATATATATATATATATATATATATATATATGTATGTATGTATGTATGTATGTATGTGTATGTATGTATGTATGTATGTATGTATGTAAGCTAACATGTATACATATATGTATGCTGCTATGTATGTATGTATGTATGCATATATGTATGTTTGCATGCTATGTATGTATGTATGTATGTAACATGTATGTATGCTATGTATGTATGTATGTTAACATGTATGTATGTATGTGTATGTGTGTATGTATGTATGTATGTATGTATATATGTGTGTATGGGTGTATGTATGTATGTGTGTATGTTTGTGTGTATGTATGTATGCTAACATGTATACATATATATATGTATGTATGTATGTATGCATATATGTATGTATGTATATATGTGTGTATGTGTGTGTGTATGTATGTATGTATATCTGTGTGTATGTGTGTGTGTATGTATGTTTGTATGTATGTATGTATGTATTTATAATGTATGTATGTATGTATGTATGTATGCTAACATGTATTTATACATATATGTATGTATGCATGTATGTATGCTAACATGTATATATATGTATGCATGTATGTCTGTCTGTATGCATATATGTATGTATTTATGTTTGTATGTATGTATGTATTTATGTATGTGTGTATATGTGTGTGTATGTATGTGTGTGTGTGTATGTATGTGTGTTTGTATGTATGCATGCATGCATGCATGTATGAATGTATGTATGTTTGTATGTGGTTGGTGTATTACTGAAGGTTCTAGGGGTGGAGCTTATGGAAGATAGATGAGCATGATCCTGTTTTTTCTAATACTAGAGGGTGGCCAAGATTGTCAAGTATGGGTAGGAAGAAGTTTAAAACTGTAGAGATCACGCAATGTCAGGAATCACAGGATGCGGAAGTGTTTAGTTGATTTTTCTGTCGAAAAAAGTTGCGTGGGCCTAACGCATGAGAGGCAACGGCGAAATGAATCCATGCATTCCACTTGTATGAATTGTGAAGAAACATGTTGATCCCACAATAATCATAGGCCTATTTATACCGCGAGAGGTCCTTGCCAGCTCAAGGCAGCAGGCACCTCAAATTAAATGCTGAATGTATGAAGAAATGATAGATTGATTAATATTTTTGACCTTTTGTTACGGGTTTTTAGGTGTTGCCGTCACGTGACAATTGTGCATCTTTTAATATTTTTGAATTCTGTACATCATAAAAACTAAGAAAACGCTTTCGGCGGGTCAACTATCTTCACGTGAAAATTATTCATTTTTTAAGGTTTTTGAAA
>JAIGNY010002704.1:0-7500 GCA_020152595.1 Chiridota heheva | reverse complement strand
CACTACGGGCCATTTTGTCAGAAAGATTTAAAGTATCATAAGCAAAATTAAGAGCATCGGTAATTAGTTTCCCTACAATTGGCCAAAAAATTTGATAAAAATCAACCGATAAACCATCGCTCCCTGGGCTCTTACCCTTACTTAATGAATTTAGAGCTGAATGACATTCGTCAAAGCTTAAAATACCATCACAACTGGCAGCATTATCATTTGACAGAAAATTGTCAGTAGGAATATTATCAAGAAGCAGTGATGGATTACACACTTCACTAGAATACAAGGATTGGTAAAACTGACCTAAATTCAAAAGAATGTCTAGACCCTTAGTAACAATACTACCATCATCAGTTTTCAGCTTATGAATTACATTACAGCATTTGTTACGTTTTTCAAGGTCAAAAAAACACGTTGTGTTCCTTTCCCCCTTCTCCGCCCACCTAGCTCTAGATCGAATTATGATACCTCTTAGTTTATACTCATGAATATGTTGTTATTTATTCCTAGCCAGAGAAAGCTTATTGAGATCATCAGAAATGTTGGATGTAAAAAAAAAAAAATTCAAGAGTAGAGATTTCGCTAATCAACTTCTTTTCCAGATGTCTCTTTTCTTTAGCCTTATTCTTACTGTAAACAATGGTAGTTTTGCAAATTGAATATTTAATATAGTCCCAACGCAACAGTGGGTCCTTATCTTTAAAATTATCGACGAGATCAAGAATGGGCTTGGAAAATAAATTGGTGTAGTCGAGGTCCGTAAGTTGAGAGTTATTGATTTTCCAAAAGCCCGGCCCCTTTTTTTTTATCCTGAGTGTTGAGTACGAGGTGAATAATTGAATGGTCAGAAATAAGGCCAGGAATAAAATTACATTTAGGAACACCATGCACGAGGCAGCGGGAAATTTAAGGAAAAATCAAGTCTGCAATGAATATCATGAGTAATGTTCGAGGTCCAGGAAAAATGCTTAGTAAGAGGGTTACGCTCACGCCAAATGTCGATTAAATCTAAGATGGACATAAGGTCAATACAATTATCTCTAGCATTGGAATTAGTACTGTGGTTCCCTCCAGATCTATCAATATCTAAATTGAAAACGAAGTTAAAGTCCCCCTCCCTATAATTAGATAATCGTGAAGTCTATCCCTAAGTAAACAATGAAGATGCTCGAAAAAAGAGGGGTCGTCGAGATTGGGGCCGTATACACAGACAAGGGAAAAAGCCAATTGCATAACATGAATATCAGCAAGAATAAGCCGACCATCATTACACTTGTAAATAGGTTGTGGATAGAAAAATTAAGATTAGGATTCAACAGGATACCGACACCTCTGCTATTATAGGTACCGTGACAAAAAACAATTTCCCCGCCCCATTCATTTTTCCAGGCTCTCTCAACATCAGGTGTGCTATGCGTTTCTTGAATAAAATAAATGTCACTTTTATTATCATGTAGGTAAGAAAAACCTTTCTTCGCTTGTTACTCTGCCTTAAACCCCTAACATTGTAAGAGATTAAACGAAGTTCACCCATGTATGCAATGAACAACAAAAGTATATATATATATATATATATATATATATATATATATATATATATATATATATATATATATATATATATATATATATATATATATATATATATATATATATATATATATATATATATATATATATATATATATATATATATATATATATATATATATATATATATATATATATATATATATATATATAAATATATATATATATATATATATATATATATATATATATATATATATGTATATACATATATATATATATATATATATATATATATATATATATATATATATATATATCTCTATATATATCTATCTATATATATATATATATATATATATATATATATATATATATATATATGTGTGTATATATATATATATATATATATATATATATATATATATATATATATATATATATATATATATATATATATATATATATATATATATATATATATATATATATATATATATATATATATATATATATATATATATATATATATATATATATATATATATATATATATATATATATATATATATATATATATATATATATATATATCTATATATATCTATATATATATATATATATATATATATATATATATATATATATATATATATATATATATATATATATATATATATATATATATATATATATAGATATATATATATATATATATATATATATATATATATATATATATATATATATATATATATATATATATATATATATATATATATATATATATATATATATATATATATATATATATATATATATATATATATATATATATATATATATATATATATATATATATATATATATATATATATATATATATATATATATATATATATATATATATATATATATATATATATATATATAATATATATATATATATATATATATATCTTCATGTAAAGATGCACATGTAATAACTTGTCATCCAAATTCGTTTCCCCGGAACTTCGAATAAGTTTAACAGCGAATTAATCAAACTTCCTATTAAATATAATGGACACTTGTAAATAGCGGATTGGTTCCAGAATGGGTTTAAATGGGTCAACATTGGTTCCAAAATTGGTTTAAAACTAGTTCAAAATGTGTCCAAAATTTATTCAAAACAGGTTGAAAATGGGTCCAAAATGGGTCCAAAATGGGTCCAAAATGGGTCCAAAATGGGTTCACAATGGATCCAGAATGAGTCCACAATGGGTTTCAAAATGGGTCTAAAATGGGTCCAAAATTTTGAAACATGTGAAAATGTTTCGTACTTTGTTTAGTTTTCATTCAGAAACAAGCAGGAACTAATTTTATGAAGCATTCATACAGAAGGGCATGAATATCAATAATTCTAATAGTATTAATCAACACATCATCTTTCATATCTGATTTAGTGTAGACTTTAAAAGTGAAGTTCAACATTTACCAAAATTCACATTAATCAAAATCTAAATGTCTTTCTTGAAATAATTCAACGCGCAATGATTAGTCCGGTCCACGCTCCCGAACGGGAAATATCCCGATCGGGAGATTTGTTGTCATTATAACCCACAATGCATCTTTCCAAAATCAAATCGCTCTAAAGAAATACATATCGATTAAATAGGTTTAAGCCAAAGGTAGAAATAATGCATGCAAAATATTCCAATTTTATTGGTGTAAGAGAAGAATGAAATTATTTTTCCATTTTCACCAGCGCAAATTTGACTTTCACCAGGGAATTTTAACGTAATCTTTAAACCTTAATTTCAATATCTTTTGAAGAGCAGATTTTAACATTTTAATCAAAGTATACAACTTTAAATCTACAAAATTTGACAAGCAAAAATAAATTAACGGCTGAACTTAATAGCAACAAATTGAAATTATGGTCACTGCGCATATCTCGATCTCCCAATCGGGAGATCGCCCGGACCGGACTGATAACAGATGGATTAAAACTGATGTCTTTTTTTCCTTTATTACTAAATGATCTGATTAAATGATTTTTTTTTTTTTTTGGTTTTGAGAAAGGAATGAGCTATCACTCAGTTAGTAGAAGTTGCTGAAATGTGTTTTGCATTAGACGATTTATATGTAAATAAAAATATTTTATTTTATTTTATTTTATTGTGAAATGAAAATTAGAGGGAGTGGTCAATTCTATTATGTCTGTAAATATAAAACGCACTGTTATGATGATTTTGAGTATTATTTGCCAGGAAAATTATATTTTGCGAATGAACACGTAAAGTGCAATAGAATGGCAAAGAAATCATTAAACAAATCTCATTCTCATAATCTTGTCTCATTTGGTGTAGAAATGACTTAAAAATTTAACTACTTGTGACATAATATTCTCCAATACTCTGAATTGTCTTTGTGTATTTAGTTTATTTTTGTGAGATTTTAAGACTTAACAAACGGAAATGTCAGGAGATTATCATTAACAGAATCAAGTAAATTTAAAAAGAACTTTTTAAGAAAAACGATCAAACTACTTAAAAATCTAATTTTCTTTTAAATGTGAAATAATTGAAGTGACCCCTCTGCAGTTGATATCCACATCAGTTTTGTTTGTACAACTGTACAAGTTTACCTTTATTTGTTTGAGATAAGTAAACGCCGAGTTTAAAAAAAAAAGTTAGCAAAAGGCGAGTTATTTCCAAGGTCAACCACGATCCATACGAACTGACGAATGTGTCATTATTTGCGTCACAAATTTACACAGATATGCTCCAGAAAGAATAAATCGGGGTTCAAACGAGGAGTTGTTATATGATTTGTAAAACAAGAGACAATAATAATAATAATCATGCAGGAATTTGCAAATGTACAATATTCAATATTGTGAAATCTTTTTTGTTAAACCTTTGCTTACACGTGATCATATTTTGCACATACTAATTTTGCTGTAATTTAGGTTGTTGTTCGAAACAAGTTGTTTAAATCTGGGAGTTGTTTGTATACCAGCTTCCTGTTCAAATCAGCCTACCTAAAATTGTTATGGTGGATATCAAAACCCTTTTTCTTTGTGACATCCTGTCCTAAGGTCCAGCCAGTGGCTTAGCAAGAAGCAACATGTTGGTTGGGTGAGAATGGGGAGAGTATACTCTATTCTTCGGCGGATGTGTATGTTTAGTTCTTTCATACTGAAAAAAGATACTAAACGGCCATCATACAGTCAGGGAGAATCCTGGACTTTTGGTGTAAAACGGAATACACCAGAACATGGCCCGGAGATTTTCAAACATTTTGTTAGGCGCAGATGTACTCCTTGTACCACGGGAGTCGCCATGTTGGATTGTGTTACGCTACAGAAGAACGTTAGGTGATCAAAAATTCATACGTCGGCTAAGGCTTTGTACAACTTGCAATTAAAATCTGTGCAGCTTGTGTGCGTTGTCGATCGATCAAATATCTGAATATACTGTGTGTGTACTAAGGTTCTGTCATAGTCAAGTCATCGTGTTCCGAGAATTGCTTATTAAATTGTATAATGCTTAGCATAGTAGAACAAATGCCGGGCCAAGGGAGAGTACTTAGCTTTCCTCCATAGAAATTTAAGTTCCAAGTAGCATTTCTATATTCCAAATCTGCCAATGGATCGTACAAATTTCAAACATTTGAGCTTTTATGTTATTTTTTCTACTAAAATTTCACTATACAGGATAGTATTAAGAAGGGTCCAATTAGGCTGAAGGTCTAATGGGTGTTCAAGGGGGAGGACCTAAAAGCTCCACGGATTTAGCTTTTTCAGAAAATAGTGTAAGCGATTTTTTTGCTGTAGTTTTATTTCGTTAAAGTCGGTAAAAGTTTCACCAAGTTTTACCGACCCGATATTTACTGACTAATCTCAAATTGCAATGACAATATTAAACAAAATGGAGAGGGTCACCCGGGCAAGTTTACACCTTCACACACCGGGTGTTGCCCCTAATTATGACGTTGTATGGGGCGCATATTTGGTGTGTAGTCACTTAGCTAAAAAACACCAATTATTGCACCACTCCAGTATGTTCTATTGTAAAATATATTTCCTCAGAAATAATGTAAATGCGGCATAAATGCTTTAATTGCTTCTTTGTCCGTCAGTCTCTTTTACATATCGGTAACTCGCCTATGAATATCCGTAACGTTTTTGCATAACCATATGTTGCCTTTCGGTATCCGTTACTCGCATTTAGATATCCGAACTCACATAACGATATCCGTAATTTGCCTTTGGATATCCGTTGCTCGCCTTTCGATATCCGTGACTCGCCTTTGAATATAGGTGGCTGACCTATAAAATAACTCGCCTTTTTAACTCCCCTTTCACTAACTCTCCTTTTTTTGTTTTAACTCGCATTACATCCAATGTCTCATTTGTTCCGTCTTTAAAATTCAACGGGTCAATTCTTCCTGAGCGGAACAAGATTTTCGCAGCAATTTTTTGTGTTTGCGCTTTTACGGCAATTTAGTTAATCCTTTTAAGTGTTATTTTAGTCATATTCCGGTATTTTATCTCTTTCAGACGTCTATACAATCAGCAAACCTCAGTTTGAACGCGTCAATCCGATGCAAAACACTAGCTTCATCTGCAATTTCAATTGGACCCAAACAAATGGAAATATTCAAACAAAGGAAATTTTAGATTTCGAATAAATGGAAGTGCAAGAGTAAAAGACGGGATTATCAATTACAGTACAGTTAAGACTATCTCATCTGGGTTTTCGCGAAGCAGCAATCTTACATACAACATTGGACATGGATTTAACCTCTTGTGTTTTGTAGTGTTTAAACCTAGAACAGACACACAGGCTACTACGGAGTTAGGAGATTCAGTACAAGTTACACCGTTTGGTAATTTCTCACATTTTAACTTTAACATTTTTCGTTGAGCTTTAAGAACCTTGGGAGATGTTTTTCTTACCTCAAATTCCTGCTTTCATAAACTTCTATCACGAGAATACATATATGCTAAGTTGAATGATTTGTTTGATGACCTTATTTTAGAGGCCCTTGTATAAGATGTTCTTACCTAAGACTTAAGGTATGATTTTGCTACGACAATACAAACTTACATCTTTATTTTTCTGGATGCACCCATATAAATTTTATGAGGCAAAATTAGTTATATTATCTATTAAAATATTTAAAATTGTGCATTCCAAAAACGTTTATATTTGTAAGAGGGTAATAGGGTGACATAAGGTCATAGAGTAAAAACTCTCCGTTTTCTTAAATCCTTCGTTTTTAATATTTTGCAAGAAATCAATATGTCAGAGACACCCTTGAAATTGAAACAAAACTTTTGTAAAAAGTGTGCAATCCACAAGGCTTAAACATTTCGGGCACTTGAAGCGTATGAGACATACTTGGTACCCCTACTTACAATTGAAGGCCAGATACAAGGCACCAGACCTATAGAAGTAGACGACCTAAAAGATCGACAGACAGCAGAATGGCTGGCACAAAAGAGGACAAATTGGAGGAAATTAATTAAAGTGGTCTTGCCATGGGGGTCGGATCTTACGTTAAATGTGTTATTTGGATTATTTGATTTGCAAAAATATAACATTTTTTGCACAAAATCCCATGGTTGCGAGAAATGCGCAAAAAGAAAAATGCATTTTTTGTCACCATGACGCAAAAACCCATAATAAGGCTCAGTACGCAATGACGTCATTTGGAAACGACTGTATGTAAACATGGCATCAATGCCACGTATAACGTGTGTCCGCCATTGAAATTTCACAGCTAGTATCGATAGCATCTCTGTTTATTCTTCCAAAATATTACATTTTCCAAGCAAAGTTTAAACAAAATGCCGCAGCGTTGTGTAGTTGGAGGATGCAGTAATATAAATTCTCAAACTGAAAGTCGTCTATCAATGGCAAAGGGGCAACAAAACGAGACATTTCTAGACGTGTTTTGTGCACTTGACATAAACCGAGTTTTCGG
>JAIGNY010002703.1:0-34875 GCA_020152595.1 Chiridota heheva | reverse complement strand
AAATACGCAGAGATGAAATTTCCCCTGCAAATTGAGAACATTTGGGCAAACTTGTGAGGTCTGGGGCGAAGCCCTGCTAGGGTCCAAGGGGTGAAGCCCTAGATGCAGTAGCGTCGCCAAAGCGTGCGCATACGGGCGTAGGGTCCAGGGCCCGCATAAGGGCCCCTGGTGGGGTCCAGGAGCGAAGCCCTCGTAGGGATCCAGGAAAACCCGCAAGGCCCGGAAAACAATTTCCCTTGAAAGTTAAGACAATTCAGGCAATAAACCAGCGGTCCAGGGGCGAAGCCCGGAAGCTCTGAAGATTCCATGGTTTTGATGACCCAAATTAGCTGCAAATCTTTTAAAACAATGACCGAAATTTGGTTTTTCTTTGTTTAATTTAAACATTAGAACGTTAATAACTAACTATTAGGACCCTGTAAATTTGAGAATGGTATAGGAAAAAAGGACGGATAATATTCGAAATTGAAGTCATCTGCGAAAAATTAATTTTATTAATTATTATTTTTTCAGATGGGGGGGGGGGAGGGGGCACATGAAGGCACAGCAAAAACATTGCCCCCTCCCTTAGCGACGCCACTGCCCGGATGCGAATAATATTTCTTGTTTGTGATGCCTCTTTTTGGAGGCGGTCTACGCCACTACGTTGTACATTTCACATCACTGCGAGTGCAGGTGGTGACCCAAAAATTATGTTATAAGCTTTATGTCGAGTCGGGAGGACACGACTGCTATATCTAAGCGAATCGGGCTTCATTCAGATATCACATTTTTAATTTAAACAGTACATCCGACATTTCACATCTCTGTCAGACTTAGATCGGCGCGGGCCCAAGGTTCATATTGTCAGAATCATGAGTCGGGAGGCATCCCCTGATTTCTAGCCGCCAAGTCGGGCATGATTTAAACGGTACATTTGAAATTTTACATCTCTGCCTGACTAAGATTGGTGCCCAAGTATTGTAGAGGGCATTATGACCCTGCTATCTAGCATGCTGTCGGGCATGATTCCGATAAATCACTTATTTGAAATTTATTGAAATAGTACATCCGATCGTCGCAATTTTGTCCGACTAAGGTCGGTTCCCGGCCGACCGCCCCGCCTCGTACGGCCATCATTAGTCCTACCCGGTTCCGCCTTGTGATCTCTAACAGACTAATAGTCACTGTTAGAGGTGACCATGTCACTTCTTATTGATAGAATTGCACTGGTTTCCAGTTTCAGCTAGAATTCAATTCGAATTGTTATTATTCACCTTTGATTGCGCTCCTACACCTTAAATAATAAAACAAATCCATACTCGAAATTTACGCTCATCCGATCAAATTTTATTGCATCAATCTTGCTTTAATCTTGCTTTAATCTTGTTACTTATGGTGCAATTTCATTTACTTGTAATGCTCCATTTTTATTCAACCGTCTTCCAACTCAAGTCTGCCACTAGCTGACTAGTTTTAATTATTATAAGTTTCAGTTTAAGACCTATATTTTCACTCATAATAGTTTTTCATTATTTGATAATTTTTGTATATTATAGTTACAACTGTTTCTTAACCGTATACTATTAGTTTATTTGATACACAATTTCTATAGTATTTCTATGTAATTTTCGATAATTCATGCATACCCTTTCAAGACTTTTGTAACTGTTGATTGTATTGTTAAACGCATTTGTTCTTTTTGTGATGTTGCGCTATATTATTAATATAAATAGTCAAGAAAAATTTGAAGAAAATACAGTCATGGACTGATGGACATTATTTTATCATTGTGATAGGGTTTCATTGTGATAGGGTTTCATTGTGATAGAGTTTCATTGTGATAGGGTTTCATTGTGATACGCTTTCATTGTGATATGGTTTCATTGTGATAGGGTTTCATTGTGATAGGGTTTCATTGTGATAGGGTTTCATTGTGATAGGGTTTCATTGTAATATGGTTTCATTGTGATAGGGTTTCATTGTGATAGGTTTCATTGTGATAGGGTATTTTACTCCATGCCATTATACACAAAGAAACGGAAAATACAACCAAGCTTTGACTTTTTTAATGCAACTTGAGAAACGTGTTTTTCATATGATACTTTTCGTATATTTGAAGGTAGACCCATTACCTTTGACCTTTTAAGGCATCAACACACGATTTACCTCATCAGTCTCTTATGTTTAATCCCTAAGGTCCATCCATAACTCAGATATTCTCTATTGTACAATAGGTTCCAAATAGGTAAAAAGTAACCCAAATTATACCATAAACCAAAACAATTTGACCTCTTGAGTTGATCTTTAGAGTTTTAACAAAGACATACATTTTTGCATTCCAACGGTACCATATGATACCAAATACGCTTAAATCGGCGCATTTTTAATTTCAAAATTTTTGACAATAATGGCAAATTAGGTCACTTACTCTTTGACCAGATGTCGAAAAGAATTCTGGGCAAGAGGGCAGAAAATCAAGTGAGGGCCCTTTTTAAGAGTAATTCGGGGGCACTTTTCATTTTTTTAAATGGGCCTTTTTGTTAGTTTTCGAAAAAGTGGAGGTACGTGTCCCTGGCCCCAGGTTCCTGTACATGTGGTTTGAGCATCATGGCGGGATTTTCTTCTTTCCCAATGTATACTTTGTGTGGTGATTTTGTGTATCTTTGCATGATTTTACACCACCCACCTCATATGAGTTTGAAATTAGGGAGCCAGGTCCAATGTTTGCAATTGCTCATTGGGCAAATAGGTTTAAAGGCCTAAGCTTTTTAAAATTATTGGGGACGTTCCCCCTCTCATCATGCACGGCCTCCGTGTCAGGTCCCTGGTAAACGATCATGCTTTAATCGGGTCAAATAAATACTAAATGTATGTTACATTTTGTAGGATTTGTGAGCGAGTGGATTTCTATTTGTTTTCAAGTTTCAAGAATGACGTAGAATAATTTCATGTAACTTTCAAAAAGGCATTTCCTGCCCCAGTCCACCCACAACTTTCAAAAGAGCACTTTTGCCCTGTCTGCCTTAACTTTCAAAGTGCACCTCTTGCCCTCCTTCGCTCCTTACTCCAGGCAATGGGGGAAGCAATGTGATTCCGACACCGCTGCCTTTGACCTTTTGTTTTCCAGTGCTGCAGGACACAACTTCACGCACCAAAGTATCCTGGTAAAACTTTAGATTGAATTGAAAGGGTTCTGTACTTTTGAGTTTAAAGTGGTACAGATTTACCCCTCACAACACATTTTTAACCTAAAAACTATTTCTTTTTTTTGGCGGATGTTTTACCCTAACCACCCACAGGGGGTGTATGTTACTTTTAAAGGTAACATGTCTTTCCTGTAAAAGATACATCCCTTAATAAGAAATTACTATATTTGACCTTTGACTTTTAAAATTTTGGCGGCGTAGGTTTTTTCCCCCAGGTACCCCTGTGTCTAGTTTGACAACTATCGATTTCAGTTATACGCGACACAACATATTTTGATGTTAGCACACGCACAGACAGACGAAAAATTCACCATCTTATGCCTACAATATACATAAGTGATGATATAAAGAATGATGGAACAACTGAACAATATAACAGTTGTGAGCCTTTACGAACCTTCATTACAATACAATTTACATATAGCAGTTTTGCATTGATGTACACAAATTTAATATATTACCACTATATACATTTCGCGTCACGCAAATATAAATTAGGCCTACGTTTTTTAAATTTTTGTTAGACATACAATATTCTTTCATTAGTAACTTATTTTCCAACACTTATTATTTCCCACACATCGCTCGTTGTTTACTACCAACATCAATAAATACTGTTGAATGAAAATTAGCATTGTTCAACATTTGTATTCCCACCACATAGAATTTATCGCCAACGTATAGATGTGACCGGACGAAAATTATTACTGACTAACTAACATTTTTTACCACCAACTAAAATTTATCACCTTTTCATAAATATGACCGAAGAAAATGTATCAGTACCTTCGATTATTGACCACCACCTCATAGAATCTACCACCACCAACTGAAATGTATTACCACCTCACAAATATGACAAGAAAATTCATCACTACCTTCGATGTTTTTTACCACCGCCTTCTATTGTTTATCATCGCCTCATAAATTTGACCGCCTATTCATTTGCAGCATAGTTTTTGCCCATTTATATTATTCCATACTCAGCTACTTTCTGCTCATAAACGAGAAGGAAATAAGTACGGAAGCTTAAAAGTGCCATCCAACATACCCAGATGTCCAGATAATCATCTCTATATGCCAACTTATGAACCTATCTTTTATACTTAATTTTTGTAATAAGATGTTTAATTCATATATTTTTTGATCACTTCCTGTGATCAACAGGTCGACATATTGTGAAGCAATAAGATGTCAAGTTCACTTGTCATTTCACTAAGTCGTCTTGAACACATATGCAAAGATGGGAAGTCAACTTGTTACAATAATGTTTGTCATCAAGTCTGATTCTCAGCTCTCTCAAGTCGACTTCATATCGAAAGAAGAACACTTATCACAATTCACAAGTTGTCTTTTTCAAATAGAAACTATTTAGACCTAATGAAATAAAACTTTGAACAAAAACTGTAAATGGAAGCTTAAAAATGATAAAATGTTAAAAGTATTCAATGGTCAGATGGTCTTTTACCAATATGATGAGCGACTTTCCGTCATATACTGCAGGATTGACGACGACGAGTAGACACACAATTACAATGACGGGGTCGTCGCCTGCGTATTCGCTTATGATAGTAACAATGCTATCACGAAACGTTTAATACGACCCGGAC
The DNA here is from genome assembly GCA_020152595.1 of Chiridota heheva. Classification (NCBI taxonomy): domain Eukaryota; kingdom Metazoa; phylum Echinodermata; class Holothuroidea; order Apodida; family Chiridotidae; genus Chiridota; species Chiridota heheva. The sequence goes on along the minus strand of JAIGNY010002703.1, from coordinate 30,077 downwards.
GAGAACACAAGTACGACGTACGGACAGACATAACATCGACAACCAAGTCAATGTCCACGGCCTTTGATAACCAGTTGTGGTGCACTGGCGTGTATACCCAACCCAGGCTTGAACCCAGGGCCTCGTGGTCTGTAGACAGGTATGATAACCGCTACACCACAGTTGGTAGACGTGCTGGTTTGTACTTATAATCGCCTCGTTTTTTGAAGAGGATTATGGTTTGAAAAATAAAACCCATACAGAAGATAATTGCAATACATAGCAAAATAATAAATGCAGTTCTGTACTGTTTGCTTGTACAAGGTGGATAAGTATGATGGCCTTCTTTCCTGGTTTCTACTGAAGTGCGATGATAACGTGGTGTATTTGTAAATGTCACAAGCTCACTTGTAATGTATTCATTTTCTTTCGAAGGAAGTGAAGAACTCCACGATTGACAGGGTGTTATATAGGGAAGATCAATTATTCGTGTTTGCGCTAAACCTGGCGGTGATGCGCACGTAACATGATTAAACGAATCACCGTAAGATGAGTTCAGTAACCATTTGTAAAGTTTCTCAATTTCACAATCACAATGAAACGGATTGTAATCCAACAAAAGTTCAGGTACGTTGTAGAGGTACGGCGTGATACTGGCTGCGCTTGATATATTGTTCATTCTCAAGTCGAGTGTTTCCAAAATACCGTCATAATTTCTTATGATTGATATCGATAAAAGATTGTTTCCCGCTAGCTTTAAAGTATGTAATGATTTCATGCCTAGGAAAACATCGCTTAGTAAAATGTCTAATAGATTATTTGACAAGTCGAGCACACGGAGATTTCGTAGAGTACTGAACGTGTTTGTGTAGATCGTTGATAACTTGTTGTCATTAAGATAAAGACTGCTCAAGTTGACGTTGAATTGAAAAAGATCCTCCGAAACGTTTCTTAATTTGTTGTTGCCTAAACGGAGAACGTTCAATTGGTGCATATTCTGAAATGTTTTATCATGAATCCTTTTTATGATGTTATTGTTCAGTTGCAGATGTTTTAATGATTGGGGTCCCAAAAACGTTGTTTCATTTAAAACAGAGAGACGGTTGTGTGAAAGGTAAATATGTATCATATGTTGCTTATCCTTTAAAGCGTTTGGTTCAATTTCCTCAACAAGATTACTCGAAAAATCTAAATATTCTACGAGATTATATCCTACAAGATCATTTGCTAGTAAACGGTTGATCAAATTACCATGAAGATCTAATATAGTGGCGCTGTTGCATCCTTGGGGAGATGGTACCCTCACTTGTCCTCTATTCCTGCAATTTGCATTGTGAAACGTTGCATCATATGTGCAGACTTCTCCACATGTCAAAGCCAAACAGGAATGAAAAGAAAGCCTGACAAACATCCCAAGTAGCATAAACGCTGTGGACATTTTCTTAATTGAGATGGAAAACCTGTGAAAAGCAAAATGAAAATTCAATAGTTTCTTTTTTTCCAGCAAAATTGTTTTTCCCTCTGACAATGAATGTTTTAGGATATATTGTGATTTGGTGGGATAATAGGTATTAGTGGGATTTAAAGCGTTACTTCAGTGATTACACAAAATATCTTAATATTAGTTCAGTGGTCAAGCATGTTCATCTTATATGAAAGAGGACTTCAAAAGAAACAAATGATGGTGCAGAAAGCATTAAAAAATCTTATTCCGTTAAGGAGATATTCAAGTTTAAAATTTGGTATCATTTCTGTAGAAACGACTGAAATCTGACTAGTTGTGACGTCACAGCCTAAGATTCCTCAGTCTTTATGTATTTTAAAGAACGTTTATTTAATTTTTTCACTATTTAAATGATTTTTCTTCAAACTTTCTTCAGGTGATATATTATAAATACCCTTCCTAGAAACAGTTTTATTACTTTTTTGACATATCCCATGGTTTATAAGCCACAAAATTGCAGGACAAAATATGATAGAATACATTAAGACTTTGATGAATCTGAGGCTATGATATCACAACTAGTCTGATTTCAGTCATTTCTATACAAATGATACCAAGCTTTAAACTTGATTTTCTCCTTAATGGAATAAGAATGCTTTCTTCACTATTTTTTTTTTTGAAGTCCTCTTTCATATAAGATAGACTCGCATGACCTCTGAACTAATCCTTTAAATGAAAGAGGGACAGTTTAAACCATTTAAACTAAACACTGGGTGAAGAAACTACTCCAATATCTAGATTATGAGGTGGAAAAGAGATGTGAGGATTAACGTTCCTATATAACTATTCTCTATAGTATTGATATGCCGGGGAGAAATTTTCTTGGACAATAATAGAGTCCGTGATATGGGTACAAAATCTTAAACTGTAATAAAGGGAGACATCACTATCTTTGAAATTCAAGACAAGAATTGTTTTCACACATTTTACCATATATTCAAGATTGATTTAACTTAATAATTGCAGGGGGACACATCACTCCAGCTTTGATTGTACAGTTATAATTAGTTACGTATAAAGAGAAGATTATTTTAAAGCAAGCATTTATTTGGCCAGGTTCAAGTAGATGACGCTTACCAAATCCATGCCACAGGTGTTCCTCAACGACGACGAGTGAACACACAATTACAATGACGGGGTCGTTCCTGCGTATTCGGTTATGATAGTAACAATTTTATCACGAAACGCTTTATACGACCCAGACGAGAACACAGGTACGACCTACGGACAAACATAACATCGACAATTAAGTCAATGTCCACGGCCTTTGATAACCAGTTGTGGTACACTGGCGTGTCTACCCAACTCAGGCTTAAACCCAGGGCCTCGTGGTCTGTAGACGTTCCTAGATGTTCCTAACGTTATGGCGCCCTATATAGGCGGGGTCACAGCGCTTACACGAGTTTACATCCGTAAGAACTATATAAGTAAAAAGGTTTAAGTCCGACTTACAAAATGTGTTGCGTCTTTCGACCCCCCTCACGGAATAGTGGGTAGAGATTTGACCCCGACACCCCATGGGACTTTAGAACTAGGCCCACAAAATTGTTTTTAGTTGGGGTCGGGGTCATATTTTATATAGAAATGAATTGAGGGGAGAAAAAACATTTTTTTTCTTTAAATTTCTCCCATTGACTTAGGATGCAAAGCCAACTCGAGATATGCGGGATTCTGCGTTCTTTTTAAGCCGCCGCGCCAGGCCGCGTGGACAAAAGAAATCAAGTTTCATATGGGCCGCACGGTCACATAAGTAACACGTGCATTACATATTGCAATCTTTTAGAATAAAATGTTGCATTGTGTCGTGTAATTTCTACAAGTATTACGTCCAGCAATGAAGGTTATTTTTTAACTTCAAACTTTTGACCTACTTACGGGAACAAATATAAATAAATCTTACCAACAATTTTGTGTCTTTTATTTTTTTAAAGGAATACACATTTTCAATCTCTTCCTTTTATTTCATTTTACGGTTCCGAAATAACAGAAAGCTGTGGGTGCAAAGTTTGCAGGAATGCTAGTGAATGAGAAAGTTGCCGATCTGAGCTTATTTTAATTCAACCTTTCTATGGTGCATACGAGTTTGCCGTATTCATAAACTTTATTCTTTTATCAACAATTTTTGTTACCAAATGAAACAAAGACTTGGAAAGAGCTTTTTTCACAAGGATCTACCTTTTTAATAGTGTAGGGGTATTTCATTTACATGCCGGGAAAGTAGGAATTGTGTTAAGTTTGGACCATTATCCATGAGCAATTTCACGATCGATATTACTGATATTTATCATTATTTTTTATTGGATTAAATTCGGAATAAAATCGGCAAAATTGAGTAAGTTGATTATTTCTTTTTCAGTCTACTTTGCTTCATACTGTTGAGTAAAATTTCAGTGCACAAATAAGTATAGGCTTAAAATAAAACAAAAGTTTTAAAATTCCCGATTTTGACTAAAACATTGAAGTCATCAATCCATGAAAAATTGAACACGGTAGGCCTAACAAGAAAAACATACACAAAAATGAAAATGTAAAACATTATTTGGTCATGATTTCTTGATTCTTGAAATGCCCCCGTTGTGAAAGATAAGAAAAAAAAAAGACTTAAAATTTAAGTTGTTAAAAGATATTTTGAAATTGTTCTTCTTTTCTTTTCTTTTTTTGATGAAAGATTAATATCATTATCACCGCAAAATCAAAGCCGAGAAACACATTTAAGGACTCATTAATTTTCAGTTTTTCCCCAGTTTAAAAACTGATACATTTTGGCAAGACGGAACTATTTTAACTGATACAGTACTGTTAACAGGAATTGGTCAGTTGAATCACGATATTATTTGTCACTTGTTTTGAACATGTTATTTTTCGCGAAACACATTACGAGCAATAACAGCTTCTTTTTTTCTTCCGAGTACTTGACCTTCACAATCCCATTACGTTTCCGAAATAAGATTAATGTAACGGTGTATCATTCTTTGCTAAGTTGGTTGGCGGTACTTTCCAACAAGATTAGCAGCGATATCATGCGCAATATCGCGAGGTATTGTTCCTATTGTTATGCAGGAAAGTGTGTTGGTACAATGGCTTCACTGAACCATGTTTTATGGGTGTGTTTAATCCGCCATGAGTAGAAAACAATCCTGCAGTTTTGCGAGATTCGGCGGCATACCAAAAGTTGGCTCGCCTTCCTTAAACACGTAGGAAAAATTGACGAAAAAAACTTAGGTTTAACTTACAAAATGTGTTGCGTCTTTCGACCCCTCTAACGGGCTAGTGGGTAGGGATTTGATCGGGATCGGGGCTATATATATGTATTAAGTATATGTTTGTTTGTTTGTTTGATGAGGGCTCAACGGCACCACGACAACGAGGGTCAAATTGTGCCAGAGAGGTTAGATCATTCTAGAGGTAGGAAGGAAAGGAAACAGGGGGAAAATGAGAGAAATCCAGGAACAAAAAGTCAGAAAGCTGTGATCGAGAGAGGAGGCGCATGGGTGAAACAAAAACAAAGTAGAAAGAGGGGGTGGGAGAGGAGAATTAAATATGTTTGTAGAGGCAAGCATGATGGAGGAAAGAGATAATTTTATCCGGAGGAATTTTCTGAAAGTACTCAGCAATTGAGTTGTGGGGAGCGAGGGAAGCTCTGAACAGGTTGTACAGGGGGAAAGCAAAGAGAACGTGCTGGATTGTGAGGGTTCAATGGAAATTGTTGCAGAGGGGTTTGGGGGAGCTAATAAGGACGTGGGAGTGAGTGAGGTGGGTGTGACCTGTTCTAAGACTGGTAATATAAACGTTGTCGATTCAAGAGAGGTTGTTGATGGTGGGTTTGATTTGAATGGTGGGCTGGATGACGTGGAGTTTGTTATCAATTTGGGAGTTCCATGAGGTTTGCCAGCGGTCACGAACAAGGGAAGCTATAAGCGGTTTGATGTCAGAGAGGGTTTTGGGAAAAGGATAGGAAGGAGGTTGAGGGCAAGCTTAGCGGCTGCATCAGCCCTGTCATTGCCAGGGATACCAACATGGCTGGGTATCCAGAAGAAAAGAACACTTTTCCTGCAGAGGGTGGGCGAAAAGAGTTTCTGGAGGAGGAGGTGGGATGTGAATTATCCCATTTAAGATTGAGTAAAGAAGTAAGAACAGCCTTGGAGTCGGAGAAAATGGCAAAGTGGCTGAGCGGAGAGTACTCAATAAAGTTAAGGGCGAGGAGCATGGCCTTTGCCTCGGCTAAAAAGATGGACGAGTAGTCGGGAAGTCTGCTAGTGAGAGTGATGTTTTGGATGACGGCAGCAGCAGCGGTCTTGTTGCCTTCCTTGGAGCCATCAGTATAGATGGAGGTGTAATTTGAGAGTTGGTCTTTGATTTGGTTGTGGAGATTGATGAAGAGGTTAGGGTGGGTTTAGGTTTTGTGATGAGTGGAGAAGCCCAGGTGGATAGAAGGGAGGGGGTGGCCCAGGGAGGAAAAGTGGGCCAGGAGAAGGTGCCGAGAGTGGCTGGGCTGATGCCGAGATAGAAGAGGTCTGATTTAATACGTAAGCTAAAGGGAGGGGATAGGGTTTTAGTCCTATCAAAGAGGGTGGAGAAATTGGGGTACCTAATGAGGTTGTAAACAGGGTTCTGGGTGTTGGTGAGAACTCTAAAAGCATAGGATAGGCTAAGCTTTCTATATCTAAGTAGAAAGGAAGGTTCATTGGCTTCAACAGGAAGACTGGTGATTGGGGAGGTCCTGTAGGCACCTAGACAAATCCTGAGGGCTTTATTTTGGATGGTGTTGATGTGGTTGAGGTATGAGTTGTGAGCGACACAGTAGACAGTATTGCCGTAGTCAAGCTTGTTTTAAATAAAGATGGGGAAATGGCCTTTAAAGCCGATGGTGTGAAGTTTGCGGATAATGCCATATTTCCAAATAGTGTCGAAAGCTTTCTCCAGGTCGAAAAATGGCAATGAGGTGTTCCTTTTTTTCAAATATTCCGAGATCATAGCAGTGTCGAGCGTAATTAACTTGTCTAGTTATTGCGACGTTTCCGGAAGCCGCTTTGGTGAGGGGAGAGGATTCTGTTGGTTTTAAGGACCAGTTTAGTCTCTGATTAATAATTCTTTCCATGATTTTACAGAGACAGTAGGTGAGGGCGATGGTGCGGTAGCTGGAGGGGAGGAGTCGGTACTGTCCTTTTCCGGTTTAAGGACGGGGATGACAATAGCTGTCCTCCAGATAGGGGGAAAGGAGTGTGAGGACCAAATGTGGTTGAGGATGGTGAGTAGGGTAGTGGTGGCCTTGTCGGGGAGGTGTTTTAGGAACTGGTAGGGGATGTTATCTGGGCACTTGGAGGTGCAGCCAGCATCATGAATGGCTTGGTTTAATTTAGAAAGGGTGAGAGGGGTGTTGTAGCTCCCAGAGTTGTCGGAGGGAAAGGTGATACCCCGGACTTCATCGCGAGCTTTTTTGGTTTTAAAGGCATTGGAGTAGTTAGTCCAGGACGAGATATTGCTGAAAGAGGCGGCGAGGTGGTTAACGATGTCCTTTTTCGCGGTGAGAAGGTCACCATTCGATGAGAGATGGGAGACTTGCCCACCCTGCCGTGGAAGCTGTTAACCATTCTCCAAATCTTCTTAGTGGGGGTGTTGGTGGTGAGAGAAGAGATTAAGTTGTTCCAAGTGTTGGATTTACTGTCCTTGATAGTGCGCCTGGCCTTGGCACGGCTGATGCGAAAGAGGTTGAGGTTGTGGGTGGTCGGGTTAGTTTTGAAGTTCCTGAGAGTTCTTTTCTTTTATTGATGGCGGTTTTGCAGTCATCAGAGAACCAGGGTTTGGGGAATGATTAGGGGGTTTGGAGGTTTTGGGAATTGAGCAGGTGGCGATGTTGATAAGGATATTACTGAAGTTTGACATGGGATTCTCACCCTCGAGGAGATGGGGGAGAGGTGTGAGTCACAGGGGGTTTCGAAAAGGGGCCAGTCAGCCTTCTCGAGATTCCAATTGGGGGTGTGGTTGTATATAAGAGGGTAATGATCACTACCACAGAGGTCAGCAGTGACTCTCCAGCTAAAATCAAGGAGGAGATTGGGGAAACAGATAGACAGGTCAATACAGGTAAGGAGCCTGTTGCAGGGTGAAAGTAGGTCGGGATGTTAGTTTTGAGGATGGAGAGTCTGTGCTGTCGAAGAGCGTTTTCGATGAGCTTGCTTCTGGGGGTGGTAATACTAGAGCCCAACAGAGGGTTGTGGGCGTTGAAGTCACCAAGAAGGATGAAGGGGAGGGAGCTGAGAGATGAGGTTGTTAAGGCTGGTTGGCTGAATGTTGGCATTGGAGAGGGGAGGGGGGGGGGGGGAATAGATATTGCAAAGAGTGGAAGTTTTGTGGAGGGAGATAGATATACAGATGGCCTGAAGGTAGGTCGCACATAAACAGGGCTGTGTGAGATATTGTGTTTAACGAGAATGGAGACGCCCCCACAGGCCCTGTCGGCGTCCACTTGATGTTTGTAATAACAAGCGAAGTTGTTGAGGGAATAATGGTCAGTGGTTTTCAAGAAAGCTACTTATAGGCAGAAGACAATCGGGCTGAAGGTGGTGGCCAGAAGGTCAATTTCTTCAGAATTGGCATTAAGGCCCCTTATGTTCCATTGTATGATGTTGTGAATGTTATTGTTTAAGTTGCACGCCACAAAGAGGCAGGGGGTTATCTTGAGGAGGATCTGTTGGGTCTGAGTTGGTTTATTTTTCCTTTGGATCTGTCCGTTTCTTTGGGAACGGTGTTTTTGAAAGAAGCATGTTTAGTAACCAAACAATCGATGTTCTCTTCCGTGTCATATGTGTGGGTTTGGATGGTGGGCTGTTGGTTGATTGTTTTTGGTTGTTTGGATGATTGTTAGCCAGGCCGGCCGAGTTTGATGTTTGTTGGCATTAGAAGTGTTGGGATAGGGGATGGCGGGAGTCTTAGAGGAGGAAGGAAGGTTAGGGGGAGAAGTGGTGGTGGTGGTTGTTTGGGTAATGGGTGTGGTTGGGTTGTTGGCAATGGTGATGGGCTTAGGACTGGGTAAGAAGAGCCAGGTGAGGTCTGTTTGGGTATGTGAGTCAATTTTAGTTGTGTTAGGGAAGGGGGTGTTAAAGGAGACAGCGCTCGAGCAGGATGGTTTAGCGTGGAGTGAAGTCAAGTGAGAAATTGCTTCCTGGCCTCCGTGTAAGTGATGTTGGGATAAAGGGTTTTTTGTTTGGTAATTTGTTTTTCTTGGAGCCAGGTGGGGCAGTCTTTTGATGAGGGATGATTAGCTGGATAAGTGCCATCGCAATTAGTGCAGTGTGGGGTGCTGGTGCAGGAGGTGCTGTCATTGTCCAGGGCTCCACAGTTGCCACAGCGCACTTGGCTGCGGCAGGATTTTTTTCCATGGCCATACCTCTGGCAGTTATGACAACGGAGGGGGTTCGGAATATAAGGAGGTGACTGGGATTCTCGGGTAGCCAGCAGTGATGTGGGAGGAGAGAGTTGGTGTGGAAAAACGTTAGGAAGATGGTGTTGGTAGGTGTTTCGGTACCGTCTCTCTTGAGGACGAGATGACGGGCTTCAGTTACGTTTTGTTTAATAAGTTCTTCAGCGAGGTCTTCATCGATCAGGTAGGCTAGGTCTCTAAATCTGACCACACCTTTGCTGTAGTTTTGGGAAGGGTGGGGGTGACTGTAACGTCAATACCAGTATTGGCTATAGGTTTTGGTGGTGAGGAGGGTGGTGGCTGGAGTGCACCAGGAGAACGCCGGATCTGAGGGTGGAGACTTTAAGGAGGGTACCGACAAGGCTTTGGAGCGCTTTGTGGATTAGAAAAGGAGAAACTTTTTAAAAACTATCTAGTTATATTGGTGGCCTGTAAATGTATCATTGGAATTTTGGGAATTGGGGCTGAATAATGGTCAATAGTAAATGGGTCACGGAGAGGGGAGGGAGGGTCAAGATCAAGACAGAAGCGTTTCGTTATGATGAAAAGAAAAAAAAACAAGGGCCGAGAGACCCGAGGCAACGATAAAAAAAAATCGGGGAACTACTATAGGAGAACCGCCGTACTACGATGAGGCGCGAAAGTCTGGTCAGAACTAGTCGGATAACATATGACTGTGTACTGTAGCCGTATGCATCGGCTGTACACAATCAGAAGTCGTTGCGCAAATTACAACGTGGAAAACGTTGACATTGCTTAATATAATTAATAGCGTAACCGAATATTGACGACGCACGGCCTAAAATAATCCTTTCTGCAACGAATGTACGGGTGTAGGTCTATGACCTAAAATGTCCTAAAAGTATTAAAAACCAATAAACTTTGAATATTATTACAAATTTAAATTATAATTGATGATAAAATTGTAGTGTATCATGACACTAGGCCAATAATTTTTGATACAAGTTAAGCGAAAAGTTGTGGTATTTCGCCTGTGAAATTTGTCTCCACAACTCCATGCTGGAAATATCCCAAAAGGTCATGAACTTTCCCATTTTGCAGTTGCAAAAGTTTTTAAATTATGTAACCTAGGCCTATGCACAGAATGGAAATTGCGTTACTGTACACGTAGCCCGAAACATTTTGACTTGATTTTCTTCTAACATTTTGAAGTATATGTAGCCTATATGATCATTAGCAATTATTTTAATGATTTACATTTTTAACCCTGACTCTACTTTCTATTCACAGATATTTGTACAAATGACGATGATTCAAGCAATACACCACCTGCATCAAGAGAGAGCAGTGAAAAGGATTTATGCAAAGGTGATTTGATGAAAATCATTTGAATAGTATTAATCATAAATGAAGAAGTGATTTTGATTGCCAAATCATATCAAACTTCTCTTTAAAGGAAAGGAATTGGTACAAACACAGGTTATTTTAATTGAATTCTATTTTTTCATTGGTTGGAAAATGTTCGGGAAATCAGAGGACAGAAATTCTTTTGTTATCGCGAGATTTTGCGAACCTAATTTTGGTTCGCGAGATCTCGTATAATCCCCTAACAATGAGGCGCGAAAGTCTGGTCAGAACTAGTCGGATAACATATGACTGTGTACTGTAGCCGTATGCATTGGCTGTACACAATCAGAAGTCGTTGTACAAATAACAACGTGGAAAACGTTTACATTGCTCAACATAATTAATAGACATTATTTTTTTCTAACATTTTGAAGTATATGTAGCCTATATGATTATTAGCAATTATTTTAATGATTTACATTTTTAACCCTGACTTTGCTTTGTATTTACAGATATTTGTACAAATGACGATGATTCAAGCAATACATCACCTGCATCAACAGAGAGCGGTGAAAAGGATTTATGCAAAGGTGATTTGATGAAAATTATTTGGAAAGTATTAATCATAAATGAAGAAGTGATTTTGATTGCCAAATCATATCAAACTTCTCTTTAAAGGAAAGGAATTGGTACAAACATAGGTTATTTTAATTGAATTCTATTTTTTCATTGGTTGGAAAATGTTCGGGAAATCCGAGGACAGAAATTCTTTTGTTATCGCGAGATTTGCGAACCTAATTTCGGTTCGCGAGATCTCGTATAAGTTGAGTTGGCTAATCGCCCAACGATCATGCGCGAAAGTCTGGTCAGAACTAGTCGGATAACATATGACTGTGTACTGTAGCCATATGCAAATAGCGTAACCGAATATTGACGCAGCACGGCTGAAAGTCCTTTCTGCAACGAATTTTGTGGATGTTGCCTTTTGTCATTGTAAGTTCAAATATTCGTCATGTTGTGTAAAAATAACAGAGAAGGGTCTACAGCGCTTACATAGGTCAAATCCTTGGAGCAAGCAGGTAAAAGAAATATGTTTCAAACCGCCCAAATAGGTTGCTACTTTCGGCTCCCCTCACGGGATAGGGACCATGTGTGTAGTCCCTTCTCTTATTGCAACGTATTGTATTATGTACATATAATGTAATAACATAAAAATATTAGATGGATTTGAAAAATAAATGAAATTATGGCCAATTTTGGCATCAAAAAATCGAAGAAATATCCCCATTGAGCTAACGCATCAAATGTTTCCGAAAAAAAAAAAAAAACTATGATCTTAAACCGCCCAAATAGGTTGCTAATTTCGGCTCCGTTCACTGGATAGGGATCCCAAATAGGTTGCTACTTTCTGCGCCCTTCACTAAAATCGAAAAAATATCCCCATTGAGTTACGCAGCAAATTATAAAAAAATTATTTGATGGGTTTCAAAAATACATGAATTCATTTATAATATAATCGTGAAAACCGTTTTTTGCAGGTTTTTGAATACATAACATCTTTTCACAATATTCCTTATCTCAGTATTCCGGAATAATAGTTTGGCTTTGGACTAGTAAGAGTTTTCATACCGAGATAGACCAGCATTCATTAGGTCATTTTGGTAGGACTGTATATAAGTGTCAATTCATCGCGTCTATTTCAGGTCATGGTTATTTATTTCTCAAATCCATCCAATAATGTTATGTTATTACATTATATGTACATAGTACAATATGTTAAAATAGGGGAAGGAGTTATACACATGGTCCCTAGTCTGTGAGGGGCGCCGAAAGTAGCAACCTATTTGGGCGGATTTAGATAGTTTTTTTGGGGGGAAACATTTGCTACGTTAACTCAATGGGGATATTTTCCCGATTTTTTTATGCTAAAATTGGCCCTAAATTCATTTATTTCTCAAATGCATCCAATATTTGTATGTTATTACATCATATGTACATAGCACAATATGTTAAAATAGGGGAAGGGGTTATACACATGGTCCCTAGCCCGTGAGGGGCGCCGAAAGTAGCTACCTATTTGGGCGGTTTAACTTTTAAGATCAATTTTTTTTTTGGAAATATTTGCTGCGTTAACTCAATGGGGATATTTAACTCAATGGGGATATTTCCCGATGTTTTGATGCTAAAACTGGCCCTAAATTTATTTATTTCTCAAATCCATCCAATATTTTTATGTTATGACATTATATGTACATAGTACAATATGTTAGAATAAGGGAAGGGCTTATACACATGGTCCCTAGCCCGTGAGCAACCTATTTGAGCGGTTTAAGATAGTTTTCACACCAGGCTGTTTCACACCAGGCTGTCGGATTTGATCCATTAAATCTCGGATTTAGCCTGTGTAAGCGCTGTAGCCCTACCTGAAATAACATGAACATATTAAAAAAGACTTAAACTTAATGGGCACTCACGTTTTAGACCTCAATGGCTGTTGAAAATTGGTTAAAACATGGAAGTAGAAGAGAAGGAATCACAACGCGCCGCAATCTTTTAAAACTATTTCAGTATCTGTATTAACAGATTAATTATATCCGTTGAGTTTAAACAACGTGGCTGGAAAAGTCCATCGAAGAATCCATTTACCTACGGAAGCCGAGAAGATTGGCCAGCGTACTGTACGCTGTATGCACCGCTTGCCAACCTTCTTGGCTGTATGCGCCGCTGGCCAACCTTCTCGGCCTCCGTAGTTCAGGAACTTTGCTTGTTATGTTGCAATCCCATTGAGGAAGTCGGACATCCGGGAATTGTGTGGTGCACGGCGACGTAACAATACTTTTTCTTACGTCACGAACTTCAGTCAAAGGGGAAAACAAACAGTCAGTTATTATTGCAGTCAATAGGAGGAAAACCTATTTTTTGTCATTTTTCAACAAATACTGAACAGAATTTATTTTTCTTCACAAATGTTGTGTATTAGGTAATAGTTTCCAATATATATGAGTACCAATAATTTCCGCTGACAGGCTAAGGCAACACAAGTATTCATAAAGAATATCCTATTGACTGTAATAATAAGTTTCCCCGTCAACTTGGCAAAACCGTACTGAGCCCGTACACGGTTACGTCGAACCGACCACCTCAATGGGAGTTTTGATTTGCAAGGAGTTTGAATAGGGCGTGTGGTATATCTGTCAGTGATGTGGGTAGGGTTGCAAGCAGGATTTTTGCGTTGCGGTTCCTTCTCTTCTAATTCCATGGTGTCTGTAGGCTACCTAAAATATAGTATTTGAAAATACACGGTCCAAAAAATCCGCGGGCGTACATCATCAATTCGAACAACTAGCGTCCGTACTAATAATAACAAAACTAGGATGTTGAAAGTATGAACGAGAACTGACATGTCAACTATAATGCGATACCTAAGTATATTTCAACAATGGCGTTTACAGAAGAAGACACTGTCAATCTATTTGGTAAGATAACAACGAAGTATGTGTTTAACTTTGACAAACTAAAGGAGAGACAGGTGAAAGTAATTACAAAAGTAATGAACAAAAAAGACGTTTTCTGCCAGCTTCCGACAGGTTTTGGAAAAAGTGTCACATTCTTTGTGCCGGCATTATTGATGTCAGAGTCAGAGGTAAAGCTAAGTAGACCTAGGCTACTCCTAATTCACTGTTATTTCACTGTTATTTCAGAATTAAGCAATTGATAGATATTAATTAATTTAAAACATGTCCGTTTGGAAAATATGCATTAAACAAATAAGTAGGTAGATATAAGAAAAACAGGTCTAAATGTTTATCATTATAACGTATTTGGTTCAAATATTGTCTGTTAAAAGATAATTAGAAATATGATTTCTACTAGCGGGTCTATCTGGAAAACGTCAGATGAATGGAGACCATCTAGTCTATTAACAACAACAAAAATGTTAAATCTAGGTATAGTAGTGGTATTTTGCCTAAATGTCACAACAGCTATAATGTGTTTGAAATGTAGGGGACAGTACAGGATTTAAAACATGGGTCACATAGACACGTACCCATGGCCCCACAAGTAGGTAACTCTATAAACAAGTTCCCTCATGTCAGCCTGTGGAACCCGGTTCACTGTTCAAAATTGGAAATGTGTATAGCGTCTGTCCAATACTATGATTAAAAACCTCTTGTATTGAAGAGAAATCAGACTTCCTCATTGCCGCGTGCCGTCACATTTTGAATCAATATTTACTTTATCATTATCATTGTCTTTTTATGGGGTTGTTTTGCATTCCTCCTGTAGTTATGCAATGAAATTATGCTATACAGTGGCGTAACTCCGCAGGGGCCAAAGGCTTTTTGGCGGTCACGTTGCTTCGATAGGGACCCTTTTCTGATCGCCTTCCCTGATGTGGGGCCCCTTTCACGGAACTCGCCTACGCCGATATAGTGGTCCCTTTCATGGACCTCAGGGTTGCTTAAACAGGGTCCCTTTTCTGATCGTATTCTCCGATGTAGTGACCCCTTTCATGGAGATCGGCAGTCGCTTAAAAAGGGTCCCTTTTCTGATCGTCTCCTCCGATGTGGTTGCTCCTTTCATGTACCTCGGCTGGTTGCTAAATATGGGCCCCTTTTAAAATCTTTTTTTCTTCTTCAAAATCAATCATTGGAACTGGAACCAATACTGTTTTTCAAACACTGTTAGCATGGCAGTTCTAGTACATACATATTTGATTTCAGGGGCCAACCATTAGAATTCTAAAGGGAAGGGAGCTATTTATTTTAAAAGAAGATTTTGATGGTGAAATGTAATGAGAGAAAAAGTGTGCAGAGAGAAAGTACGAATAGTTTGTTTCCAATTCTTAAGGGAAAGGTTTTGTCCTGGAAATACGCGCACTATATATCAAAAATGAAGTTTATTATGTGAATGTGATTATGCTCGGTTATATTCTATTTGTATGGATGTAAATTTTCTGACAAGGGCCCCCACATTGGGATGTGCTCAGGACCCCCATATTTTTAGATCAGGCCCTGGTAGGAGATGCTAACCTGTTAACCGAACACCATTTGCAATGACTGCAATTTGATTTTAAGTTGAAGGGCACTCTCGGTTGTAAGACTTTTGAAGGAATTTACCACAAAAAACGGTGCTTAGTGTAAACCTATTCATTGCGCCGTGTTAAATTAAGTAGAGACCTAAAAATCTATGCACAAATAAGGACTCATGTGAGTTTTCAGAATTATTCTATTAGGTATGGCAATGAGGCTCTCCATATAGATTGCCAATAAAATTAACATGATAAACATTGCCAACTCTTTGTTATTTGTTTAAAATTGAGATCATCTTAACATCGATCTTTTGATTTTCATAGGCTAAGCAATGTCAAATGCGGCAATCGTTGCGTCACCACCGATTGCCTTGATCAGAGACCAAATGCAAATATTGAGACAATACGGACTAAAGACGTATACCACATTAAAAGCCTTCAGCAATGAGCCGGACTTCTGTTGTAAGTTATAATCACTATATTGCTAGTTTTTTTTTTTTTTAATTCGCTGATTAAAACGTGCATGAAAATAAATGTATCTAGTTGTAATTTTCTTTGACTGTTTGATGTTCTTAAAACATATACATTTGTTGCGCTTTCATGGTCAGATGATTGTTATTTCTACCAATGAACAATTTTTACCAACTGACCAATGCACAAACAAAACTCAAATATTCAACCTAACAAAACATGTAATAAACCCTAACCATGCAAAATGCAAAATAAACTATATAAACGTCAGTTTATACCAACATCCGTTTTTCTCGGCGTGTTTCTTGAAGTGCATGTTTATTTCACAAAGTATCAATATATCCCATTATTTCTATTGTCGATCTACCTCCTACAATTATGCAATTAAAAATCCGTCCAAAACTTATTCCTTTGACTGAACCGGCGAATTTTTCATGAAGTCATTCACAACTTTCTTTTTCCATATATGTATTCCTTTAGTGACCCAGAGGTGTATGAAGTGGGCTGTGAAAGTGGAAGAGGAAGCCCTACCCCTCCCCCATCTGAGATGATGACCCGCTTGCATACATTCTGTTCGTTTGGGAAGTAAAATTGGGAAAATAATTACCATATAACTGAAAAATAGGTATAAAAATTATTGTAAATAGCTTGGTTAATAGTTTAAACAAAATTCCCCGAAAAATGACGCAAATTTTCCAAAACATGAAGACATTTTCCGATGGTTGAAACAAAAATTCTCGAAATATGAAACATATTTTCCGAATATTGAAGGAGAGAATTAGCCAGAATGCTCCAACTTGGAAAATCAATCGCGTGCATGCCCCGATTTTTTGGCATAGAATTATATTTGTACCCAATCTCTTATTCCCGCCATTAAACCTTTCCTTCTCGCACGCAATCGTTCCACAGAGGTATGACATGTAGGCTATTCAGTCTGTCAGTAAATCTTGGTTTTGAGAATACGTCAATGCGTGTTTAAATAGGAGATGTATTTCTGGTAAAGTTCTGTGTTGTTAAATAGCGGTAATTGTTCTTGGTAATTGCATCTGTTTTGGTTTTGTCGTATTACTTGCACGATTGTGAATGTTTAAACGAAAATAATTGTCAGAAAATTGATCATATTCAAATTGTGATGCTAAATACCTAGCCAACTTTCTATAAAACTTTTACAACATGCCCCTTACACAAATGATAACAGTCTTTGTTCAAATAAAATTTACAATACAGTCTTTCAACACTTAAACTTCCTTTTTGCTACATTGGTGACACAGTACTATCAACGAAACATAAACAAATAACATTTGAGCTGAAATGCTAAGTTACTTTTAAACTTTTTTATTAGACTTAAAGGGTTGCTCTGCAGTATGTGCTGTATGTTAGCCCAAAAATCTCTGGTCTATTCTAAGAGGCATAAAACAAAATATATGCTTACTCGCTTTTGACGAAGCACACTGTGTTTTTGAGTGGTAAGTTTGCTTTCTTCTTAACTTAAAAAGAAAGAAAAAACAACAACATGGGTATCGATGATACAACCTTTAACACAATGAAAACAGAACATTCTGATTTTTTTTAGTTGTAACATTACGGGGCATAAAATAATTTAAAGTGGAGTCAATCATAAATTCTCTTTGTTTAGATCTGCAATCTGTGCAGAGAATGAAGCTTAATTAAATCAAAACTTATACTTAAGATCTTGACAGTTCGGGAGCAACCTGAAAAACTGGGTACTTTGAAATTTCAAAGAATTGGGTACTTTTATGTATTACGTCATCGCATGAGCCTACACATTTGACTAGCCCACGCTAAATTTATGGGGTTTCTCATTTTCCGCTCCGGATTGTTCAAAATTTCACTGGAT
This sequence comes from Chiridota heheva, assembly GCA_020152595.1. NCBI lineage: Eukaryota > Metazoa > Echinodermata > Holothuroidea > Apodida > Chiridotidae > Chiridota > Chiridota heheva. The sequence goes on along the minus strand of JAIGNY010002703.1, from coordinate 12,505 downwards.
ATCCTGAAATTTTGGAGACGGATAATAAATAGATGTTCAAAACTTTTTGCCGCTGCTTTTTGAAATTCATTGTCGCCTTTGTGAGAAAATGAACAAAACAGATGGCTCATAATCTGTTTTATTGATTTTTTCAAAAAGCGACCGTGAATATCAAAAAGCAGCAGCAAAAGTTTTCAATATCTATTTACTATCCGTCTCCAAAATTTCAGGATATCCATTGAAAATTTGAACAATCCGGAGCGGAAAATAAGAAACCCCATATGTTTAGTGTGGGATAGTCAAATGTGTAGGCTCATGCATGACGTAATACATAAAAGTACCCAATTTTTTGGGTATTTCAAAGTATCCAGTTTATTGGGTTGCTCCCGAGCTTGATCGGTAAACTGTCAGACTGTATGGCCTATTGAACAGTTTAGAAATCAATGATTCGTTGATATATTGCTTCTGCATGTGTATATGCATTTAACAGACATATTGCACCCAGTCCCATTTCTGACTTTTCGGGCTGGAATCCGTCCTGGATCATGGCCATACGGGACCATACTCAGATTACTCGAAAACCTATCATGAAGGAGAAATCGCTTTTTGATTTTCGCGTATTTTTGGACAATTTTTTGAAAGCTTTTCTTAATTTACGGACCATTATCTTCGATTTTTGAAAAACTAAATTCGCATAGGTAATTTTCGAAAATTTCCCTGATTTTTCGGGCAGCTTTTACGATTTTGGAGAAATTTTCGGAAACTTTTGGCCAATTTTCGGGAAATGTTCATAGGCTTAATACTCTGTCTGACTATGGATTTGGTTTGATTTGTGGGTTACCTTGGATTCGGGTGAATGGGTTTTATTTTGATGATTTGGCTCCCATGCGAAAAAAATATCTAGTTACACCACTGATCTCCTCTTATAGCTGTATATAAGTGAATATATCCACAAGATGTTTGTCTTTTAAGTATAGTGTAAAAAGTGATCAAGTATATCTCTGATATACTCCTTTATTTGTATGCGTAATGTTTTAACTTTAGACATGCAAGACTATATCATCTATATACTTGGTGGCGCTATAACATTAAACGATGGATCAAAATTATATATTCTATTGAATGAGCCAGGACAAGTGCCAGCAATTCCAATTCAAAGATATTTTAGTACAATTTTGTATTTTGGGGAAATTTCACTACATTTCAAAACAAATGGAGTCAAATTTATTAAATTTGTGCATGTATCTCTTAATAAATGTTTTGTACATCTCATGGGTTTTTTTTAGGGGGTTGGAGTTTCAGCCTAAAACAGAAGCCCATCCACGGAGAGAAAAATCTGAAAAATGGAGACATAAAACGAAAATTAGGTGGTTAAGTGCAAGGTGAAATGAAACGGAACGAACTAGTTAGAGAGAATAGAAACAGAAGTCACGTCGCTCTCGTTGCACATGAAATAGTGTATATAGGTTGCCATAACGCTAGGAATACCTGTGACCTAAGATTGCATTAAGAATTTGTGATATCGAATCTTTACAATACCTGATGAATGCAATCCATCGTAATATGTAAATCACTGAATCTGGACTTTGTACACCGAGGAATCAACTTCTGAGAGGCGAAATTTAAGCAGTTTTCCCACTGTTGCTTTTCAGGGATACTGATTATCTCACTCGTAAAGAATTTGGAATCTTCTGTCAACCACGTTGTGTTCCTTTGATTCCCACGATTTGAACACAGCTTGATTAATTCGTGTTCCCTCAGAAATGGGTTGAAATCAAAGAAGAATTATTACCGACAATTGGCGCTCAGCTACTTTGTGGTCATAAACAAGAAAGAAATAAGCGAGATAACATAAATAGTTAATAATTTCTTTAGTGGCAATTTTGAATTAGGGATGGTGTCGTTGCTATGACTACAGGAATATCTTCCGCATTGCACCTGAGAGAAATCCTACATTTAATTAATGATGAGCGAGTCTATTTTCACAGCTGAAAAACGGAAATTGCAGCCGTAAAATCGTTTTAGGTTTCTCTGTGAGCGTGCTGCACTTACTATTTGGTGTGGGGTCCAGGGGGACGCCTAAGGGTAGCCCCGGTAGGGGTTCAGGCAGAGGCAGCAGGTGTTTGAATCAGAGGGGGGGAGGCACAGGATCTGAGGGGTACTTTCCAACTGTCATATTTTTATAGCATGTAGCACAGCAGTATAGCTTTAGAGGGTGAACCTTCCTACCCCCCTCCTTCCCTTACACACGCACATCCATTTTCCTTTTTTTTTTAATCATAACTTTAAATATTCAAGAAATTTTGGTCCAAAATTCGGTAAAATAAAACAAATTTTGTAGATCATAAGTCTTGAAATCGGAAGAATGTAGACTTATATAGATCATGATTAGCCAATTGTATTGGTCATGAATCAGAATAAATTGATATCTAAAATAATGTGAAAGCAAATAAGAGGTCCTTAGATTATTATTCATTATGCATCATTTTCTTACTGATAATGAATGTAAGTCGGTATAGTTAAATCCTTCTAAGCTATTAGGCTAATAGGACTGGTGCTTATCCCCGGTTTCCATGGCGCAAGCGGATGAGAATACATGACTCTCCCTAGACCGGATACCAGTCCATCGCAGGTTAACTCCTAAGCAGTGTTGGTACTCATTTTAGAGCTGAGTGGACTAAAGTACATATAAGTAAAGTGCCTTGCTCAAGGACACAATGTAGCGCTGTTAATATATTACTAACAGATCATTTTACATTTTAAACTTTTCTTTGAAAATTCCCTATTCCTGAGAAAGCTTGTTTAAGTACCAGAATGGTTCTGACCGTATGAAGAATCTATAGCCTACTCTGGGGAAGGAGAGGGAGGGGGTACCTGATGCAGAACGTCACGTTTGCGTTTTCCTTTTTTCGAGGTGCAGGAAACGTTTTACGAAATAATGAACTCACCTCTTAAAGTCCTGGCTACTGACCTGCATACAAAATTTATCTCACTTATTGAGTCATGTTGCAGCTTGGAGGTGGTGAGGGTGGGGTTGTGGGTGAGAGTGGTGGAGCTGAGAATTATGTGGATGGGAGTGGTGGGGCTTCCTGTTCCGAGCCTGCTTCATATGCTTCTAAATATACCTTTCAAAATGTATCACTTAATCTTAAGGTACCTTTGGCCTAAAAAGTAAGAGATGATAGTGTGGATCTTCCCCTCCCTCTTCCTTGTCAAAAGTGTGGGGGGGGGTATAATTCCTCCTGGATTTACGCCCATGCCAGACGATCAAATGGATTATTATACAGATGCCAGACAATGTACCTTCTGAGCCACCTGGATGATCAATAGACATTGTTACATCAGATACAAGATTAAGCTGCTTTATTTAAAGTTTTGATAGTTAATCATGTCATTTATAAAGTTTAATTTACAGATTGAGGTAAGGCTAGCTACATCAATTGAATACAACTACTCTTCAAATGACTATTGCTATTTACATCTAATGATGAAATTTATATGCAAATTTGTTGTCAAATACAAACTTAAGTAGTTAAATTCATGTTATAGACATCATCAACATGAGTGTATCGGTGTGTGTGTGAGGGGGGGGAGGCAAGGGGGAAGGGGGGGGGATAACCCCCAATCAAAATATTACCAAAACATTTCAGGTTAAATTAGGTTTTTGAAGACAAAATTGTAGGTAGGTTTAATTTCTTAAAGACGTTTGCGAATGAGTCAAAGATAAAGTGGGTAATTTTAGTTGATTTTAACACCTGAAATTGGTACGAGATCTCGTAATCTGTTTTATGAAACTGTCGCTAATCAGTTGCGAGACAAATACCTGAATCACTTTCGGACAAGAGGAGGGACAAGAGTACACAAACGGTATGCAAACGTCCAGCACTGTATAATGCTGTGGTCTTGAACACATAGTACGTACATCGCCAGTGCTGCCGCAAATCTATAAATGATTACCCGAAATAGATTTCTAACTTTCAGAAAATTACCCAAATTTCTTTTCTATTCCAGTAAATTAAAAAAAAAGACCATTAAACTGAAATTTACATGTAAATGCATTGCTTTTTATTTCCCAAAATTTCTTGAGCTACGGTTAAAAACTTCCAAATTTCACAAACTTTGGGTAATTTTGTTTTCAGCTTGTAAGTGAAAGCATCAATTAGATGTAAGCTAATTGCTACAGAAATTAAAGGCTATTTGACACTTCAAAGAAAGACAAAACAGCCGATTACCAAGTGTCGTGCCCTTGAATTCCTGAAATCACCCAAGAAATTGGCATTTTTTGAAATGATATCCAAAAACATTAAAATTACGTGAATTTCGGGTAATCTCCTTGTAAGTGGAAGTCCTATAAATTTGCCATGTTCAATTTGTGTGCAATAACCTTGTGGAATGAGCTTCTATTTCTTTTTTAAATTGCTTCAATTTTCTTGAAATTTGATTCAATTTGCATGCAATTTCCTTCATCTTCCTTCAAATTATGCGAAGTTTCTGTCAACTTCCTTTTTTTTGTGAAATATGCTTTGTTTTTTGTGCAATTTCCTTTAATTTCGGGAATTTCCTTGAATTTTAAAGAAGTTCTCTTCAATTTTGGGGAAATTTGCTTAATATTTGTGCAATTTCCTTCATGTTTTTCTGTCGGAATTTTTTTTCTTTACAATCAATTGAACTTTTCTACCGTTGGAATCGTCACAAAGTGTACTTTTTCATAATATAATGCCTCCAGACAATCACTTTGGTGGTTTTTCACAAATTTGCATAAATAATCAAACTACCCATAATTTCACTTCTAAAGCACTTAGGGACATGGTTTTAGTTGCAAATCCCATGTTTTCAATGTCTAGCAATCCATTTATGCTATTCCCATGATGCTTAAATGACGGCCATATTGGATTACAAAATGGCTGCCAAATAAATCTAAAAACCTTTAATTATTTGACTTAAAAAGCAATTATTATAATATTTAGATAAAAATGAGTTAATATGATTTCTTGTTAACTGAAACTTTCCAAATATATATGCTTTTGCAATTTTCCAATGAATATTTTAGGAGCTATAGCTGCTATTCCGATACATAGTCAGAATTTAACAAAAACATTATAATTTCTGGCAACTAATTCAAAAGACTGGCCTGTGATTGGTTTAAAGCTTAGAGCAAACAAAACAGCATGATTGGCAAGTTGCTTTTACAATTGATTGGTGAGTATTCATGTTATTCATGCCCTAAACAGAATATTGTATAAAGGAACATGTAAGCGCATTAAAATAGTTACCTTTCGGGTTTGGTTGGTCCTTGGCCTATGTCTGTCTATCCTACTGCGCCTCACCTAACCTTGCGTATAAGTACTTAGCTGAAGGTAGCATAGGAAACCATCAGTCATGCTTTAGGCTACTTGTATTTGTGGATATTTGATGAAATATAGTAATTTTCTGACCGTATGAAGAATCTATAGCTTACTCTGGGGAAGGAGAGGGAGGGGGGGTACCTGATGCAGAACGTCACGTTTGCTTTTTCCTTTTTCCGAGGTGCAGGAAACGTTTTACGAAATAATGAACTCACCTCTCAAAGTCCTGGCTACTGACCTGCATACAAAATTTATCTCACTTATTGAGTCATTTGCAGCTTGGAGGTGGTGAGGGTGGGGTTGGGGGTGGGAGTGTTGGAGCTGAGAATTATGTGGCTGGAAGTGGTGGGGCTTCCTGTTCCGAGCCTGCTTCATATGCTTCTAAATATACCTTTCAAAATTTATCACTTAATTTTAAGGTACTTCGGCCTAAAAAGTGGGAGATGATAGTGTGGATCTTCCCCCTCCTCCCTCTCCCTTGTCAAAAAGTAAGAAGGGGGGAATTTCCCCCCCTGGATTTACGCCCATGCCAGACGATCAAATGGATTATTATACAGATGCCAGACAATGTACCTTCTGAGCCACCTGGATGATCAATAGACATTGTTACATTAGATACAAGATTAAGCTGCTTTATTTAAATTTTTGATAGTTAATCATGTCATCTTTAAAGCTTAATTTACAGGTTGAGGTAAGCCTAGCTACATAAATTGAATTCAACTACTCTTCAAATGACTATTGCTATTTACATCTAATGATGAAATTTATATATTTATATGCAAATTTGTTGTCAAATACAAATTAAAGTAGTTGAATTCATGTTATAGACATCATCAACATGAGTGTATCGGTGTGTGTGTGTGTGTGTGGGCAAGGGGGGGGGGGGGAGAGGTAACCCCCAATCAAAATATTACCAAAACATTTCAGGTTAAATCAGGCTTTTGAAGACAAAATTGTAGGTAGGTTTAATTTAGTTAAAGACGTTTGCGAATGAGTCAAAGATAAAGTGGGTAATTTGAGTTGTTTTTAACACCTGAAATTGGTACGAGATCTCGTAATCTGTTTTATGAAACTGTCGCTAATCAGTTGCGAGACAAATACCTGAATCACTTTCGGACAAGAGGAACAAGAGTACACAGACGGTATGCAAACGTCCAGTACTGTATAATGCTGTGGTCTTGAACACATAATACGTACATCGCCAGTGCTGCCGCAAATTTATAAATGATTACCCGAAATGGATTTCTAACTTTCAGAAAATTACCCAAATTTCTTTTCTATATCCGAAAATTAAAAAAAGACCATTAAACTGAAATTTACATGTAAATGCATTACTTTTTATTTCCCAAAAGTTTTTGAACTACGGTTAAAAACTTCCAAATTTCACGAGCTTTTTTAAATTTTATTTTCAGCTTGTAAGTGGAAGCATCAATCAGATGTAAGCTAATTGCTACAGAAATTAAAGGCTATTTGACAGTTCAAAGAAAGACAAAACAGCCGATTACCAAGTATCGTGCCCTTGAATTCCTAAAATTACCCAAAAAATTGGCATTTTTTGAAATAATAACCGAAAACATTAAAATTACGTGAATTTCGGGTAATCTCCTTGTAAGAGGAAGTCCTATAAATTTGCTAAGTTCAATTTTTGTGCAAAAACCTTGTGTAATAAGCTTCTTTTTTTTTTTTTAAATTGCTTCAATTTTTTTTAAATTTGCTTCAATTTTCATGCAATTTCCTTCATCTTCCTTTAATTTATGCGAAGTTTCTGCCAACTGCCTTTATTTTTGTGAAATATGCTTTGATTTTCGTGCAATTTCCTTTAATTTCGGGAAGTTCCTTGAATTTTAGAGAAGTTTTTTTTTAATTTTGGGGAAATTTGCTTAATATTTGTGCAATTTCTTTCATGTTTCTCTGTCGGATTTTTTTTTTTACACTTAATTCAACTTTTCTACCGTTGGAATCGTCACTCTAGACAATCACTTAAAATTTGCATAAATGATCAAACTGCCCATAATTTCACTTCTAGAGCACTTAGGGACATGGTTTTAGTTGCAAATCCCATGTTTTCAATGTTTAGCAATCCATCTATGCTATTCCCATGATGCTTAAATGGCGGCCATATTGGATTTCAAAATGGCTGCCAAATAAATCTAAAAACCTTTATTTATTTGACTTAAAAAGCAATTATTATAATATTCAGATAAAAATGAGTTAATATGATTTCTTGTTAACTGAACTTTCCAAATATATATGCTTTTGCAATTTTCCAATAAATATTTTAGGAGCTATAGCTGCTATTCCGATACATAGTCAGAATTTAACAAAAGCATTATAATTTCTGGCAACTAATTCAAAAGACTGTCCTGTGATTGGCTTAAAGCTTAGAGCAAACAAAACAGCATGATTGGCAAGTTGCTTTTACAATTGATTGGTGAGTATTCATGTTATTCATGCCCTAAACAGATTATTGTATAAAGGAACATGTAAGCGCATTAAAATAGTTACCTTTCGGGTTTGGTTGGTCCTTGGCCTATGTCTGTCTATCCTACTGCGCCTCACCTAACCTTGCGTATAAGTACTTAGCTGAAGGTAGCATAGGAAACCGTCAGTCATGGTTTAGTCTACTTGTATTTGTGAGATATTTGATGGAAATATAGTAATTTTGATATTTTTACAGAAAATTGAGGTTTACCAGATGCTAGAGTTTCCGTTATTTTTGTTCTATAAAACAGCTCTTATCTCAGTAACAAAGTGTTCGATAAAACTTATTTTGGTTTCAAAATGTAGGTAAAATACATAATGATTATATGAATGTTCGAGGTCGCTTGTTTGTCTTAATTGTTACGGATGTGTTGTTGTTCGTCCATCACCAGTGATGATGACCAAGGCTACACACGACACGCATGAGGTTAGTATGGTGTGTTTGTATATGTGTGTTCGGGACTGATGAGGCCGAGTTGTTCCCGGAAGTCTCTTCCATGTGTGGGGCAAGAATGGGTTGGTCCTGAAAAGGATGTGGCAGGAGCCTGTGCCTTACGAGCAACACGCTTCCTTTGAGCCTCAAGTAATTTGCATTGCTCAGCAGTGTGCAGCTCCACTTCTCAACTTGCTACACCACACGGTGCGGCCATGAGCATGCGTTCCCAAGTTGGTATGTTGATGCAGAGGCTTTTTAGTGAGGATTTTAGCATGTCCTTATAGCATTTTTTCTGTCCGCCCACTAAACGCTGACCTTCAGAGAGCTCACCAAAGAAAAGTTGCTTTGAAAGCGATTGGCTGACATGCGAACTACATGTCCTGCCCATCTGACTTGAGCCTTTTAGAGAAGGGAGTAGATACTTGGGAGGAGTCCTAGGAGAATTTCAGTGTTAGGAATTTGTCCTGCCACTTTATCCTCAGTATCCTCCGGAAAATGCTTTATGTGAAAGCGATTATGCAGCCTTGCATGCCTGCTGTACACTGTCCAATTTTCACAAGCATACAGGAGGGTAGTAAACACTACTGCACCATAGACCTTCAACTTGGTGGTAAAATTTCTTCCCCTACCAGCCGATACGTAGTTATAGGCCTATCAGGTGCCCCTGTGGTCCATACATTATTATTATCATGTAGTATTCCTAGAATACAACCTTGTTTGACACTGTTTGTAAATTCAAAGGAGTTTATTAGCTTCTCCATCATCAAGCACATGAGCCATCATCCCATCATGGAACTGACGAACAATTGATATGAAGATACTGGGACACCTAAACTTTGCCATCATCTTCCAAAGTCCCTCTATGCATACATTACCGAATGCCTAGGTAAGGTCAATAAATGTTGTGAGCAGGTCCGTATGATGTTCCTGGAACTTTCCTGGAGTTAACGGGCAGCAAAGATCATATCAGCTGTCCCTCTGCCTGCACAGAAACCGCACTGACTTTCTGGAAGTAAATCTTGCTTTAGATGATTGAGTCGGCGACTGACGAGAACACGAGCTAGAACCCTATCCAGCGATATTAGGGAAATACCTATGTGGTTGTCATAGGACTGCCTGTTGCCTTTATGTTGTTGGCTGTTTCTTCGCTTGCGAAGATCACTGGGAAGATCCTTGCCTATCTAGTGTACGTCAACTCGGAGACATGCCCTCATGATAGCCAGATGGCTATGGAGCCCAATTCTTGATCTGCAGGACCTGGAACAGTTTGGGCACAAGTATGATTGGTCTGTGGGAGTCTTTGAGAGGGATACTTTCTTCTCTTATGTTTCTCTTCGGCAGCTTTGTGTCTGTTAATCTCAAAGCTGCTTGTTGCGATACTGAGCTTGCTTCTTCATGCCTGTCTGTTTTCTGTAAGTTGCTACCACGCTTTGTAATCAATGCCAACCTGACTAAAGTTGGCACTTTAGCTGATCCTTGAATATCTTGCAGGGGTCATGTGATGTTGGAGCTCACCATAAAAGACTGCTATTTGTATCATAGAGTCATCCATGCATGAGACGTGACCTGCCCATCTGAGCTGTCACGACATCAGCATGAATTTGATGCTTAGAATGTTGGCCCTCTTAAGAACTTCATTGTTGGCTGTGTACTTTTGCCAGAAAATTCCCATAATGGTGCGGAGGCATCTCTGATGAAATGGTTCCAATAAACTTATTGCTTTGTTTACAGAATACAAGCTCTGGATTCTTGGGAAAGAGTAGTGACGACTACAGCTCTATAGACTAAGCATTTGGTATTCAAAATGCAGTTTATCAAAAGATAAATGTGCTTCAAGGTTTTTAGGTCAAATAATAAAAGGTTTTTAAATTTATTCAGCGGCCATTTTGAAATCCAATATGGCCGCCATTTAGGTGTCATGAATTGTAAAGTTGGATTGCTAGATCTTGAAAACATGGGGTTTGCTCCTAAAACCAAGTCTCTAAGTGCCCTAGAAGTGAAGTTATGTTTCGTTTTATTAAATATGCAAATTTATGCAAATAACTCAAAACCTCCAAAGTGAGTGACTGGAGGCTTTATACCACAATAACGCACACATTGTGACAATTCCAACGATACCAAATTTCCTTTGATTGTATTTTTTTTCGACACCAAACTTATCTTAGACAGACTATAGATGCGTTCTATTGTTTTTAATAGTATATCATGCATATTAATGAGAAGACATAATGTAATGATCCTGTAATGGTCATCTTTCATATTTGGTAGAATTATGTTGAATTATGTTTTGGGGCTACAGTATTGTGTTCCAAATGGTGTACTTAGGAATGAAAATGTTGACTTAGTGCAATAGTGGTCTGGCTTGATATGGATTTGTTGAAAAGAGCTTGTGAACACAGCATGAGTTGGCATCTCAAGAACGATATATTTGATTCATGTCATATGTGGTAAACAATGTGTAACTAATGGTCTTACCATGTTGTTTTGGTATTTTTCATTTCAGAAGTGTTTCTTTCTTTGATATTTTCTTACAATCATGTGAGTACCATTACTGGTACAAATTTGTGTTCTTTGTTATTTTGAGCCCATTCTGTAATAAATATTTTATAATAATTAAACCTTCAATCATCATTGTGTATTAGAACCTCATTTTTTTGCATTAATTTATGATAACTCTTACCTTGTTAATTAAGTTGCCACTGATCTTTTCCTAAGAATTAAAATAAACATAAGTAATCAAAACTACAATTATTATTGAGATTAAAACTTCATGTGTTTTTGTGATCAAGTTACGATGTCGCTTACATTTTCCTAAGCCTTGAAGCTATCACTGAGTTGGTTGTGAGGGTATCAGGAAAGTTGTGCAATCTGTTCAATGAAAATTGGAAACTTGTCACCACATTTGTTTTAAATATCTACTTTAATTCTTTGATAATGTTAATTTGTTTTAAGGCTTAAGGTCTACGGACAGTACAATAATTTTATGTTTCAACCACAAACTGAAAACATTGAATTATGAGTTTGATTCATTGAATTTTGAAAATAGCATTTGTAGAAATGAGCTTGTTTGACATTGTTTTAGTATATTGAAAAATGTGATGTATTATCAGAAGAACTGAGAAATTGCAGAGGGTTAAAAACAATGGATTTAAATAAGAAAATCTAAAGTGTCCCATTCATACATCTCAAGAATAACAAATTTGCATATCTGCACAAAAGTTTTCATGAAGCTGTAAATAGCTAAGTTTTGGTTCGCATGCGAAGCATAATGCGAACCTATATAATGGCGATTTCGTCCAGCAGTTTTCGTCCAGCAGTTCAGTTTTTTCCTGAAATTTCCTCAGAAATTTAAAAGTTGTTTGATAATCCCTCAGAAAAGTTCAAGTTTCTTTAGATATTCTCATGGACGATTAGAATTTTCTTACAAAATGTTAAAAGTTTTTCAGAGACACTTAAGACAGGATTGAAGACTAGTTTCCCTAAAAAGTCAACAAAACATTTGATATTTCTTTAAAGGATAACTGTAAAATGATATAATTTCCCAGTATTCTGCAGAGATCCTCAAGCATCTCTCTTGTAGCACTTGAGATTTGAAATTCTTTAAATATTTGGGCACCAACGGCTGTATCCGGCATGATTATTAAACTCCGCCTTTATTATTGTGGTCATTTGCATAAGGTTGCTACAGTATTTGAACTGACTAGACTTTTTTTTATTTAGTATGCTTAGGGAGTGTGACAGGATGTTAATGCATATAAACATAGGGAGGGATGCCATGTATGGGGCCATGCGGGACATATGATATAATATATACCATGTGGTATACACCAAGGGCTATATCAGGCATAATTATTCGACTCTGCCTTTTTTCCTTATTCAACAACTCATTTACATAGAAGTTATTAAATGAACTGACACTTTCATACTAGTATGCTCAATCAGGGACTGTGATAGCTAGGATGAGACTTCTTATGGAGCCTATAGGACGTTATAAGAGACATAGGGTGGGATGCCATGTGGGACATGGAGTGGGATGCCATGTGGGACATGGGGTGGGATGCCATGTGGAACTGGGTGGAATGCCATGTAGGATATATGGTGGAATGCCATGCAGGCCATAGGGTGGAATGCCATTCAGGGCATAGGGTGGAATGCCATGCAGGACATGGGGTGGAATGCCATGGGATGGAATGTCATGTGGGACATGGGGTGTCATGTGGGACATGGGGTCCCACCCCATTTCAACAAGTCATTTGCATATAAG